>NCQV01060299.1:8170-36145 GCA_002740545.1 Lophocereus schottii
AAGTATTAGTAATTTCGAAATCGTTTTAACCCTTATGTTGTGATGCATGTCATTTTAGATTTAGTCAGATTAACTGAAATTATGCATGTCCTGTTTCAGCTAAAATTAGTTTAAATCGATGCATGTTAAGTTTAGTTAGTTTATGCCTGAAAGTGACTTCGAAATAACCTAACGATGCCTTAATCAATGTATGTTAGTTTAGTTAATTAACGCTTGAAAATAGCTTCGAATTGAAATATGAATGTTTAGAATCGATATATGTGTATTTAGTGAATTCATGGCTATTTAATAGCTTCGAAACGAAATATGAACGCTTAGAATCGATACATGTACACTTAGTCAATTCATGTTCCTTTAGTAGCTTCAAATTGAAATGTGAATGTTTAGAATTGACACATGTACACTTAGTTAATTCATGCTCGATTAATAGCTCTGAAATGAAATGAGAATACTTAGAATCGATACTTGTGTAATTAGTTAGTTTATACTTGAACAGTGACTTCGGAATAATAAATGAACACCTCGAATCGATGTCTGCAATTTAGTTAAATCACACTAGTAGCCTTGGAAATAATTTATGAATGTTGAAATGAGCATTTTTGCTCGTTGATTGTAATGCATGAATCTAATCGAGTTTTCTGCCTTGTAGGCTTAATTCAGGTTTCTAAGTGTTCGCTCCAAGTTAAGACGATATGGATATATATTTATGCATATATGGTTATAACTGTTGGCTATAGCGCATTGCTGAATCATATCTGCTTGCTCGGTAAGTTATGCATTGGTAAGTTTACATACCACTTTTCAGTATGACCTAGGGGTTAGAATGCTAGATTGTGAAATTGAGACCGAGATGGTACTTGGATGGTCTGAGGTTAAACTATAAGCGGTTCGAGGTTTGCTATGGTCGGTTGCTATGTGAGAGGGAGCCTGGGTTGTGATTTACCACAACCATGTGGATTACATGGCCATGTGTGCCTAATTCTGCTAAGTTGGATTATGAAGTGCCATGAATGTGCCATGTGTGAAACCCTTCCCTCTTGAAATTGTTAAATGATGCTATGTGAATGATTTGTGAACTTAGTAATCTTTAAAAGGGTCGTTAGAAGCATATTTTCACCATTTTGAATGTTTCTAAAGGTTCATCAATTGCCTATTGGTCTGTAAGATGTTAGTAGTGTAGAATGATCCTAAATCGTCGAACTAATCAGTAACTGACCCAACAGAATAGTCGATAGGTTTAGAAAGTTTAAAAGCGAACAAAAAGTGAGTTCAAAAATGTTTTAAGGCTTTGTTTTGTTTGTGTTTCCTCCTTTGAGTTCAAAAAGATTGAAACGAAGTGAAAATGGGGAACTGAAGGAGTTTTATTACGAAACTTAGTTTGAGTTACACGTCAGCCAAGTACTTTAAGTTTTGAATGAGTTTTAAATTGCGTGTTAGCAAATTCATTACGATTTTAAAAGGGTTTCCAAGTTCAAAATGAAAGACCCATAACCAATGGTAGGGTTATGGATTATTTTTCTAGATAAGCACATAAATGAATAAGTATAAGTACATATAAGTGTAAGTAAATATGTTTATGTTTATGCGTACATTGAGGACCAACTATAGAAACTTTAAGTACATTGAGGAGCTACTCTGGAAACTTTAAGCTTAAGTCTGAGAGCCAGGGATGGTGGCTTTGTATCCCGCCTGGCATAACATAAGCTATGTTAAGATGTCTCAGGGATGGTGGTTTGAATCCCGCCTGAAGTCTCAGTATGTAAGTTATGTCTCTGCATAGTATGATATCTATCCGAATAGGCGTATGTTGTCGCTCAAGTTTGGCCGGCTTGGGATGGCAGTAACAAAGTACCTAAGAGTTTAGTCTCCTCACTTATGTAATCAAATCGTTATGTATGTTTCCTTTGATAAACGATGATCTTACGCTAAGGATATTTTCCTAATGAATAAGAAAAGCAGTTGGCGTTACGCCTTTTTAAGTATTTCAGAAAGAAAGTTTTTAAGGGTCATTATAGGCCCAATACGAAAAAAATTATTGTAAAGAATAAGAGCCTCAACGAGGCTAAGAAAAGAGCTTTATGAGCCTCAAGATTGCTAAGAAAAGAGTTTTTATGAGCCTTATGAGGCTAAGTAAAGTGTTTTCAATGAAAGAAAGGAAAATTTCTATGAATGCCTAATGAAAAAGATTTCTAAGCACAGTTGGATGCGATTTAAAGTAATATGTGGCCATGCTTCTAATGCATCAAGCATGTGAGATTGAATGTGCATGTTCTGTGAAAGAAAGCTCCATGCATAATCTCTACTTTCTGTGTTTAAGGATCTTGTGTAAGTGCATTGGGTAGGCATAACTCACATGTATATCACGTAACCTATGAAAGAAAGTTCTATACTTAGACTCGTTGTTTGCTTATGTGGTTCACTGCTTGTTAATAAAGGAACTTAGTCATTGAGGGACTTAGAAATGTGTTTGAGTGGTTAAAATAAAGTTTATGGTTAGTGATCCTTCCATGAGAGTTTTATAAATGCTTAATATGATAGTAAAGTATGAATGCCTGATATGTGACTATTAAAGATATTACTGCCTGCAGCGGTTTTGGTTTCAAGGATGTCAGAGGACACTCGCAGAGTGTGTGGTTACTCATCCCACTACTCTTTTCCCTTTTTCCCCAGGTTTTCTTTATGATAGGAAGAAGTTAAGTCAGCTATGCTGAAATGGAAGTTACCCTTGCGTAAAGGGAGTTAAGTGTGCCTATAGTGAAGTAGCCTCGCTGCTTGATAATGTTATAAAATGTATTCATAGTTTGTAAACGTATGTAAACCAAGTATTCTAGTTCATGTAATGTATATGGTATAAAGGTCACTCTGTATGGCCTTATGAGCCAACCATCTAATTAGTTAGATGTCTTCTTAGTCAAAGTTAGTTATGTTTTGAGATGTAAACCTCATTACTGCGATTGTGTAAACCATTAAATTATATCTTTCATTTCTTCTTTATTAATGAACCATATTGTTTGCATACTCCGAGTGAATTGCTCGTTTGAGTTATGAGCTCCGATGCGCAGCCATTGAGCTTATTTTAAAATGTTGTCCGCTTTTGTTGATTGCAGGGGTTTATTGTAAGGCTTTTAGCCTTGAAACGGTCAGTTTTTAGGGAAAACTCTATCCGTTTTGCCCTAGAAATTTAAGCAAAAAGTTAAGAGAATGTAACACTCCTAGCCCTAGGGGCTAGGGATGTTACAATTGATGGTATCAGAGCAAGGTCCTATAGCCACAGGCGCCACCTGAGTCTTCATCTTATATAGTTGCCTACAAACGCATTCATGATGATGTGATACATGCCTCCCTTGTGTTCAATTGTGAGTTTTATGTGAATGCCAGCTATTTACCTAGTTTGGTGCGGCTCATTAACAGAGTAAATGAACGAATTACTAAGAGTATAAGCCAAATAACTTGTATTCTCATAATGAGTTAAGTGATAGCTCAATCAAAGTTCTTTCGCTTATAAGCCTTGGTGATTTCAATTGAAAGTTTAAAGAACACATGATTTGAATTCAAATGATTGGAAAAGCCTTAACTGTAAGCTCATTTTTGCCCCTAAAATAAGATTTGCTCCTCGGGCCCTATAATGGAGTGAGCAGATGCACTCAATGGTTGGTAGGGAATGAGCTAGAAGCAGTTAACCCACTCTCCTTTCAAAACATAAAGACCTTGAAAGCTGAGATCCTTCCTAAATAGTAAGTTAAGATTTTTTTTTCGCACAAAAGACCTTTATAATTCCATAATTAGGCCTTATTGTTGTGTCTGAAGACTTACATTTGCTTTGCAATGATGTTCGCGCCTTTTTCTATAAGTATAAGCTTCTATGTGTAACTAAATGTATTGAATACTTACTTGTTAAGATGCATTCGTTGCTTGATGCGTTCATGACCAGTTATGTGTTTTAGAATAAGTTGTTGCTCTTCTTGATGTTTGCTTGACTTAAGTTGGTTTATTATATGACTTGGTCGTTTACATAATACAAGTTTTGTAATTCATAGCATGACATGACCATTGACTCATTATTTGCATTTCGTGACTTCTTTGATTTCATGTTATAGCTAAGTAACTGCATGCGCTCATGTTTGAAGCATGATGAGACGATCATAGAAACCTACATTCATATATTCTTGCCCTTATTTGATTGATCAGAGTAGCACAGCGGAAGCATATAGGCTCATAAGCCATAGGCATAGGACTCATCTAGGAGCATAACCATTCATTCGTACGGATCCATAACTTAAGAGACAATCAACTCCAAGTAGTGACCTTAGGAAAAGCCTCCCCACCATCAAAGTCATCAACTCGCATTTCCACATTAGCACCTTTTCTCCAAGTTGTTCTTGTCGACATGATTACGCTAGTTCATGCTATTTGTGATTCTTGATCTTCAATGCTTTGATGTTAACTCTACGTGATGTCTATGTGATCTTGAATGCTACTTCAAGTTCTTTTATTGCCAACATGGCGTAATTGGTAACTGTGTTACCTTAGTGTAACATGGTAATCTTCTAGTGAATGATTTAACCTTAGATTGACATAATATCTTCATGCTTTTGAATGAACCTAATTAAGTTAGCTCATTCATACGACTTTAGCATGCCCTGTCTAAGTTGCCATGAATGAAATGTTTAAAAGTTATTCGGAATTGATATAAAAACATGGAAATGTTAGTCACATATGCTTCCGTTACATAATTGCTTACTATATGCATATTAGACGTCTTCATGTTGGTTGGGAATCCTAGACTGAGAATACTAAATTACTGATACCATGCAATGCTATGTGATGCTATTATGCGTAAATGATACTATATGGTGCTATGTGACGTTCTCATTGTTCTAATGTGTTATAAGAATCTCTAAGTTAACCATTGTGATCACAAACGTGACTTGACTACTAGTATATTGTCTCAGTTGTCAGTCCTCTAGATGCCCACCTATAGGTGCATATACATAGAGTTGCCGTCTACTATGCGTATTGAGTCTAGACATTCGAAGTACTATGTTCATTTTTTTTAAAAAAAAAAAAGCCCAGTATGGTTTTCTATTCCAACTTAGTTGCCCCTCTTCAATGCTATTTACCCTCGGCACCTAAATAGAGTGAGTAGACGCTTGAAGAGGATTGGCGACGAAGAGAATGGATATCATAAGCCTTTTTCTTTTGATTTAAAAGAAGCAGTGATTACAAAATGAAACCTTTTGAAAACCTGCCGTGCAGATCATGGTTTGTGTGCATACATTCTAGGAATGACGGAACATAGCTTTAGAATTTCGAGGACGAAATTTTTTTGAGGGGGGAAGAATGTAAGACCTGCCTTCTTTGTTTTACGATAACGTGACTATCTTACCTTTTACATTATAAAATTCGTATTTTTATTTACTATGTGAGTTAAGTTATTATTGATGTGCTTATGCGAACAATAATTTTATTAAAAAGAATGTTTTCATCGTTATTGATATTATTAATATTATTAATATTATTAGTGGTAGTAGCTTCGAAAATCTTTCGATGATTTTTAGTAAGTGTCAATATAGATTATTAGCGAGTACTAAATCAAGTGAGAACCCAAATATAATTAGGTTGTCAACCTTAGATATGGCTCGATGTTTATTAAAATAGAACCTAGATATATTTGGGGGTGAATATTGGATGAATGGTTAGGTTATCGATTATTGAATTTAGAGTTTACGATGTGAACTAAGCTAGCGGTACCCATTCCTAAACAGCTTGGGAAAAAAACATGAAGAAAGAGAAAGGGAGGGGCATTTTAGTAATCTTGCGCGTGACCTCCTTTCTCCTTCCTCCTCACGCGATCCGCCCAGACGCATCTCTCTCTCTCTCTCTCTCTCTCCTCATTGCGCTCCTTCTTCCTCCCCATTCTCTCCTCCATTACAAACATGGCCCAAGCTCCCAGAACTCCTGATTTTCGACTCAACCCAGCTCAAAATCCTCCATGTTTCACCTCCCCATCATCAAACAAACCTTTAGCTATGAAATCTGGGTGAAAATGCGAAGGGTTCCATCGTGTGCTTTGGTGAATTGGCGGCGATTCAAAACTCTAATTGTGTGATGAAGCTTGGCCATGCAACCCTGTCTTTACCCACTCCAATTCCTCTATAAATTAGGGTTGAATTCGCAGGACAAGCTTCTCCCATAATTTCAAGTCAGTAAGTGAGCATTTGGGACAAATTTGGGGTTCGAATTGCGGGGATTAGGCGTGAAATGGGGTCTGTTTATGTGGGCTTAGGCAGGACAATAGAGGAAGGTCGAATCCCTAGTTTGAAGCTTTCAAATCGAGTCCTAAAAGCCCATAATCGAGTCCTCTAGAGGGAATCAAGGTGGGTGTTTCTCGCCTCCTAAGTATTAGTAGTTTTGAAATCGTTTTAACCTTTAAATTGTGATGCATGTCAGTTTAGGTTTAGTCAAATTAACTGAAAGTATGCATGCCTTGTTTCATCTAAAATTATTTTAAATCGATGCATCTTAAGTTTAGTTAGTTTAGGCATGAAAGTGACTTCGAAAGAACCTAGCGATGCCTTGAATTGATATATGTTAGTTTAGTTAACTAACGTTTGAAAATGGCTTCGAATCGATACATGTTAGTTTCGTTAACTAACGCTTGAAAATAGCTTCGAATTGAAATGTGAATGTTTAGAATCGATATATGTACACTTAGTTAATTTATGGCTGTTGAATAGTTTCGAAACGAAATATGAATGCTTATAATCGATACATGTACACTTAGTCAATTCATGCTCGTTTAATAGCTTCGAATTGAAATGTCAATGTTCAAAATTGACATGTGTACACTTAGTTAGTTCATGCTCGATTAATAGCTTTAAAATGAAATGAGAATACTTAGAATCGATACTTGTGTGATTAGTTAGTTTATACCTGAATAGTGACTTCGAAATAATAAATGAACATCTTGAATACATGTCTACCTATTTAGTTAAATTATGCTAGTAGCCTTGGAAATAATTTATGATTGTTGAAATAAGCATGTTTACCCCTTGCTTGTAATACATGAATGTAATCGAGTTTCATGCCTTGTAAGGTTAATTCAGCTTGCTAAGCATTTGTTTCAAGTTAATGCAATATGGGTATATATTTATGTATATATGGCTATAACTGTTGGCTATAGCGCATTGCTGGATCATATCTACTTGCTCGGTAAGTTATGCATTGGTAAGTTTACATACCACTTTTTAGTATGACCTAGGGGTTAGAATGCTAGATTGTGAAATTGAGATCGAGATGGTAGTTGGATGGTTTGAGGCAGAACTATGAGTGGTTCGAGGTTTCCTGTGGCTGATTGTTATGCGAGGAGGGAGCTTGGGTTGTGATTTACTACAACCATGTGGATTGCGAGGTCATGTGTGGCTTATTTTTTGCTAAGTTGGATTATGAAGCATCATGAATGTGCCATATGTGAAACCATTCCCTCTTGAAATTGTTAAATGATGCTATGTGAATGATTTGCGAACTTAGTAATCTTTAAAAGCATCGTTAAAAGCATGTTTTCACCATTTTGAATGTTTCTATAGGTTCACCAATCACCTGTTGGTCTATAAGATATTAAGATGTTTGTAGTGTAGAATGATCCTAAATCGCCGAACTGATCAGTAATTGATCCAACTGAGTCGATAGGTTTAGGAACTTTAAAAGTGAACAAAAAGTGAGTTTAAAAATGTTTTAAGGCTTTGTTTTGTTTATGTCTTCTCCTTTGAGTTCAAAAAGGATTGAAATGAAGTGAAAAAGGGCAACTGAAGGAGTTTTACCACGAAACTTAGTTTGAATTATATGCTAGCTAAGTACTTTAAGTTTCGAATGAGTTTTGAATTGCAATTTAGCAAATTCATTATGATTTTAAAATGGTTTCCAAGTTCAAAATGAAACATCCATAACCAATGTTATGGTTATGGGCTATTTTGCTAGATAAGCATATATATGAATAAGTATAAGTACGTATGTGTAAGCAATTACGTTTATGTTTATGTGTACGTTCAGGAGCTACTCTAGAAACTTTAAGCTTAAGTCTAAGAGTCAGGGATGGTGGCTTAGTATCCCGCCTGGCATAACATAAGTTATGCTAGGATAACTCAGGGACGTTAGTTCGAATCCCACTTAAAGTCTTAGTATTTAAGTTATGTCTCAGCATAGTATGATGTCTGTATGAATAAGCGTATGTTGCCATGCCAGTTTGGCCGGCTTGGGATAGAAGTAACAAAGCACCTCTGAGAGTTTGGGCTCCTCGCTTATGTGATCAAATCGTTATATATGTTTCTTCTAGTAAACGGTGATCTTATGACAAGGGTATTTTCCTAATGAATAAGAAAAGCAGTTGGCGTTATGCCTTTTTAAGTATTTTAGAAAGAAAGTTTTTAAAGGCCATTATGGGACCAATACGAAAGTGATTCTTTTAAAGAATAAGAGCTTCAACGAGGCTAAGAAAAGAGCTTTATAAGCCTCAAGATTGCTAAGAAAAGTGTTTTATGAGCCTTACAAGGCAAAGTAAAGTGTTTTCAATGAAAGAAAGAGAAATTTCCGTGAATGCCTAACGAAAAGGGTTTCTATACATAGTTGGATGCGATTTAAAGTAATGTGGCCATGCTCTTACAATGCATCGAGCATATGAGATTGAATGTGCATGTCCTGTGAAAGAAAGCTCCTTACATAACAATCTCTACTTCCTGTGTTTATGCATCTTGTGTAAGTGCATTAGTTAGGCAAGACATAACTCACATGTATATCACGTAACCTATGAAAGAAAGTTCTGTGCTTAGCCTCGTTGCTTACTTATGTGTTTGACTGCTTATTAATAAAGGAACTTAATCATGTAGGGACCTAGAAATGTGTTTTAATGGTTAAAATAAAGTTCATGGCTAGTAATCCTTCCATCAGGGGTTTATGAATGTCTAATATGATTGTAAAGTATGAATACGTGATATATGAATACTAAAGATATTATTGCCTGCAATGGCTTTAGTTTTAAGGGGGTCAGGGGACACTCACTAAGCATGTGATTGCTCATCCCACTACTCTTTCCCCGTTTTCCCTAGGTTTTCTTTATGATAGGAAGAAGTAGAGTTAGCTATGCCGAAGTGGAAGTTACCCTTGCGTAAAGCGAGTCAAATGTGCCCATAGTGAAGTAGTCTCGCTGCTTGATGATGTTAGAAAATGTATTCTTAGTTTGTAAACGTATATAAAGTAAGTATTCAAGTTCATACAATGCATATGGTATAAAGGTCACTCTATATGGCCGTATGAGCCAACCATCTAATTAGTTAGATGTCATCTTGGTCAAAGTTTGTTATGTTTTGGGATGTAAAGCCCTTTACTCCGGTTGTGTGAACCGTTGAGTTGTATCTTTTATTTTTTATTTGTTAATGAACTATATTGTTTAAGTACTCCAAGCGAATTGCTCGTTGAGTTATGAACTCCGACGCGTGGCCGTTGAGCTTATTTTATAATGTTGTATGGTTATGCTGATTGTAGGGGTTTATTATAAGGCTTATAGCCTAAAAACAGTGCGTTTTTAGGGGAAACTTTGCCCATTTCGCCCCAAAAATTTAAGTCGAAAGTTAAGAGAACATAACACTTCCGGCCCTAGGGGTTACAAATTGTTTTAGAACTGCCTGCAGATTTCGACCTTGCGAGCCTAAAGCATCATGGTAGAATGAAGTTTTTGAGTTCTTGTGGTTCAAAGAAGGTAGCAAATGAGGCCCAAAGACACCTAACATGGACAAACTGTGGCTAGAACCATGATTCAGAAGGATATACGAGAAGCACCAGGTTGAATAAGGTGAGCTGCTAACAAGTGGACACCACGGTCTAACCGATGGGGGCCACGATCCATAGAATGCGCCAAGGTCTGATCTTGGTGGCTCCTGTTTGCCCAATTCAACTTATTTTCTTTGTGTCTTTTTGTGTTCCATGTGTTTCAGGACTTTTATAGCTTTCATTTTCACGATAAAAGCTCATTTTTAGTGCTTCCCTTCAATCAAATTCCCTCATCTATCACCATCTTCCATCCTAATTTTTTTCAGCATTAGAAGAGAGTTTAAGAAGAAAGGAGCAAGGATCAAGCAATCATTCAAAGGCTTTAGAGGTGGATTGAAAGATACCCAGGCTACTTGAATAAGCTTTCTTTTCCTTCTCTTTTCATTTAACTTTTCTTTAGTTTAGATAAGAATTTAGAGATGTTTGCTTTGTTAATTTCAATAATGAATGTGTAGATTTCTTAATCTAGGGGCTGCAAAGTAGAACCGATGTTGTTGATTTTTCTAGCTTAAGGTTTGCGCACTTTGAATCCTTGCTTAGTTGCTCCAATTTAGTCCTTGAATCATAAACATTCACTGTGAGATTTTTGGCCAACTTCTTACATGTATGTTAGATGCAAAATCGAAATACTGAAAGTTGAAGATCAGCGTTAGAAAACTTAAACTAGACTTAGTTTAATAATCACTTGAAATAGTGCATAAATAAAGTGGTCTTCAGATAATTATATTCTTAAACTTGATTTGATTAGGATCTAACGAGAATTAGTAATTATTTTGATCAAGTTAATTCACTATATTTTGAAAGAAAGTTGTGAATTCTTTTACATTATCAACCACTGAAATCATCCGACATCATGAAAAATGCTTGTTAAACTAGTAAATTGACACATCAATAGGTGATGCTTCCCCAACATATTTTTAGCCATTGAAGTTAGACTTTATTGTTCAGTGTTTGATAACTATAATGCGAGCCAAATCTTGATTTCGCTTAGCAAATCTTTCGAAGGAATACTTAGTAATTCACTCTAGTCTCTATGGATTGACGTTGATCTATTCTAGAATACCTGTGCTCTTGCAGTGGTGACTAAGTATTTGAAATACTTTGTGTGTTCTAAAGAAGGATTTTGACAACCTACAAAAATAAAAAAAATCACTACTGCTGTCGCTGATGCTGTGCACCAAGTGAGAGATAAGGCTGATGGGAAAAACTTAAAAGATGTCAAGATCATATTGTTTTAAGACAATTAAATTTCACAAGTGTCATGTCCGCACCCTGTGCACACCTAGCAGGGGATAGTTCCTCGCTTCTCATAGAAATGTCACTGCTATCCATAATGACATGATCTGTAAGTATGATCGAGCTACCATAGGACCATCAAAGGTTTATTACCTCCTGAAATAACAACTTGGCAACTATGAAAACATTGGCTGCACATAGAAGGATTTATAAAATTATCATAGAGACTTGAAAGATCGTATAGGAGACACATATATGCATATGTTCATGGATTTACTAAAGAAGAAAAAGGAACTCAACCCTGACTACTTCTTTGACTATCGGGTTAATGAAGAGAACAGATCAAAGAATGTATTTTTTAGTCGGACTCTGTGGGCTTAAGAAGGTACGCCTTGTTCGGTGACATGTTATTGTCGGCACGACCTATAAGACTAATAGGCATTGAATCGTCTTTGCCCCTTTTACAAGGTAAAATGATCATTAGTAGCAAATTTTCTTAGGGGCTGGTTTGTTAAGAGATGAAGAGGTACGGTCGTCTCTCTCACTGTTTAATAAGCTTCTAAATACTATAAAGCCATAGGCCAAAAACTATAATCACGGTTCAACATTTAACTATCAAATAAGTAATAGCAAAGGTTTTTGATACATTGATCCATCAATTTTGCATATGGCACATCATGAGAAAGCTTCTGAGAAAGCACATACTAAATAACTATAAGCATTTTATGGAGCGCATCAAGGGTTGTGTTTGGGCATTGGACTCTATCGATGAGTTTAAGGACTATTAAATAGAGATGCTAGAGGAATTTAATCTAATTTGTAATGAGCTATTGCACCAAATATATAACATTCTTGACCTTTGGTGCATGGTCACTTTAAAAAAGACTTCTTGGGTGGCATTTTAAGGTTGATGTCGGGTTTAAAGAGTCAAAATTCTATGTTTAGTCACCTAACTTGTCCTAATCTTAGTGTAGTGGACTATTGGGTTTTGTTTGTGCACGCCATTGATTCAAGATGCATCATAAGAGAAAAACCAAAAATGCATCTTTAACCTCTATTCCAGAACTGAAGCAGTCCTAGGAGATAGAGAAGCACACTGGGAACATCTACACTTATCTCTTATATGTTCCATAGACAATTATACATTGGTTAGATGTATTGTCATGTGCAAGGTATTCCCAATGTAGAGGGTGATTGTACTTATAAGATTAAGCACAAGTTTGAAGACAAAACAAGGATCCAATATGTAGTGCTTAAAGAGGGCACTTCAGAATGCCAGTGCTTATGTCATTTCTAGACTCGAATGAATTCCATTTGCTTATATGCTGCTGATTTGCGCATCTAACTTGCTAAAAGAAATTTCTCCATCATATGTCATTAATATATGGATAAAGAAGCCAACAAAGCACTTATATATGAGTTTGAGAGTGTTTTGGCATATGCTTATGGAGAAATAGCTGTGCAAAGTTATTGGTTTGTTAGGTTCCATGGTTTCGGCCAAGCTTGAAATTCATGGTATGGGTGAGCCAGCAAGTAATGCAGCAACAGATCTACATACCTACTTTTGATGTGATATCCCCCAACACATTGAGATATGTATACCTTGAATGTTTGTAACTAAAGGAATGGGAAAGAGGATGAAGGCAAAGGTTCAGAGGACTATTTGCAATAAGCATATATATGATGTGCCACTCTTATAATTAGGTAGCTTTTCATGGCATCAGAAACTATTTATAGAAGAGATGCTAGTGCACTATCTCAGTGGTATTTATGCATTTGGAGTTTTTTTTTAAAAAAAAGAAATTTGATTCTGTGATTTATACGTTGGTTATTTTATGACATTTTATGCATTTTTTTAATTGTTTACGGATTAGCATCCTCAGCACCATTCTTCTTATTGTGTGTTGATGGTTAGAAGTGGCTATAGCTATTGGCTAACCCCTTAAATGTCTTTTGATGAAGAAAAAATTGTGCCAAAGATCAGGGTGTTAGTGATCAAAAGTTGTGCCTTAGTTAGTTTTGAACCGGTGATGTTTTAGTAATCATTCTTGTTGCTTCTGGTGATCAATTGATGGAATTATGTTGACCCCTAGGAATGTATTTGTAGATCATAATATGTCCTCACTTATAAAATGAGTTAATTATCAACAGTTATAGCTTTGGTGATCATTATAACTATGTTTGGTAATCAGTAGATCTTTTTATGGTGATTAACATAAAGATATTTGTTCTTCATAAAACATATCCTGAACTATATTTAGCTGAGCTTTTTATCATATTAGTGGTTACAACAATAACAATAACTCCTCCCAGTGTGGGTTCCACTTTTACGGTATCTGGAGAGATCTAGCTGTAGGCAACCATATCCCTGTGCACGTGACTACACAAAGAGAGTCTGTTTTCAACAGACCCATATAAAAAGTTTTAAGCAGATACTGAGAAGTTAAAAATCGATTGTTACACTAATTTAGCAAATACAAAACCTAATTACTTAAAATAACATAAATTAACGTGAAGTCTGTTTTTCAAACCTTGAGCAGCAAGCGAAGATATACAACTAATCTGACTAAAAGCAGTCAGCATTCAAACAATTAGGGGTGTGAGGTGACACCATAGGTGTGCAGAAGGTACGACTCAAGCAATCAGAGGTGCGATGGCAATAACCCTATGGTTTATTCTCATCAAAGATCATAATATATGTATTTATAAATTATGCCAATTTGTGATCGATATCTACAGTTTTTACGTGATCAGTAGAAATATGTGTGGTGATCACTGTATCTGTTTTTGGGGATCAACATAAATATGTTGGTTTTTCATGAAACGTATCCTGAGGTATAGTTGGATGACATTTTACTTTGTTGCATTTGGGGCTTATTCTCATCAAAAATCACAATATATGTTTTTATGGATGATATCAATTGATGATCGACAATTGTAGTTTTGAAAATCAATAGAACTATGATTCATGATTAATAGATCTATTTATGGTGATCAATGTATCATCCATTACATTGAATGATATCAATATCTTAGGGATCAATAGGTGTTGTTCTAGTGATCATTAGTAATGTTTTTGGTCATTAATTAATGGAATTATGGTGACCCTTGGGAATGTATGTAAGTCATGATATATATCCTCACTTATACATGTAGTTAGTGATTAACATATGTACTTTAGGTGATCATTAGAACTATGTTTGTTGTTCACTAGATTTGTTTATGGTGATAAACATAAATATGTTCATTTCTCATGAAACATATCATGAAATGTGGTTGGATGAGCTTTATTTGTTGAATTTGAGGTTTATTCTCGTAAAAAACTTATAATATATGTTTTTACAAATGATATCAATTGGTGATCAATAGTTATAGTTTTGGTGATCATTAAAACTATGTTTAGTGATCACTAGATGCATTTATGGTGATCAACATATCCTGAATTACAATTAGTGATATTTGTGTCCTGGTTAGTGAATCAATAGATGTTGTCTTAGTGATATTACTATTAACTTTGGTGATCATGATATCGAATTATGGTAACAACTCCAAATATATTAGTAGACCACAATATATCTCTTTACTTATAAACTTTGTTAGTGATCAACAGACGCGTTGTGAGTGATAATTAGAGCTATGTTTTCCCTTGTTAACCTGGTTAGTTGGCCTTATTTTGTTTTTTAGCTTTATATCATCAAGAATCAAAATATATATTTTTACCTATTGTTTTATTTAGCGATAAATAGATGTCGTTTCAGTTACCACTAGAACTATGTTTGTTGATCATGCTTTTATCTTCCAAAATTGACTGTAATGTTAGATTTGAATAAACTTAAAATGTGACGAACAGTCATATAAGCTACAAAAGAGACTTATACTTTACATAGCATTAAGTAATTACTCCTTGTTGCAATATAACAACAAAAAAAATGATGAAAGGAAAAATCTAAACCTTCTTAGGAGCCTTTAGATTAGGGAAATTGTCCCCATCTCCTCGAAATCTTTAGTTATTCTGTTGGCTGTAAGTCTTGCCCTATTGTGCTCTTAATTGACTATGTCATTATAGTAGTGCCCCTTCAACACATTGAGCTTTGGATCCTAACCACAAAAATAGTAGAAGATGAATTCTTAAATGATCACTTTTTATTTCTTATGCCAAAACAAAAAAATGACAATCTGCTTACATTATTTGGTTTCAAGCCAGACTGCCACTTTTATCCTTTCCCAAAATAGCTCTCTGTATGCCTCACATAAGGTGGTTTGCAACTCGTGACATTTGTCTTTGTCCTCCATGTCATTGCCATGCAGACAACCTTTAGAGTCTTTGATAATTCTGTGTTTTAGATGACCTTTGGTCTCCAAGTATCGACCAAGTAATTTTGCCTACGCAAAAATTGAAAATTATACATTGTTAAAATATAAATAGATTAGGACAATGATAAACAGTAGTGTTTTTCAAGCGTATGTGTCTAAGGCTCTCCATCTTTCAAACATTAACCTTGTGATCATCAATATTGTCAAGTTCTCTCCTAGGTTAAAGCAGAGTAATAAGAACTACCTTATGTGGCATGTAGGGGACAAAAATAATGATTTTTTTATAGGAAGCAAAAAAAATAGATATTCACTATCAGATATGGACGTTAACAATAAGTACCATTTAAGAAGCTCATTACATTAGCAACATTCCCAAACTAAGAACTTGACAAGTTAACTTGTTTGATCTTTATCCAAGGACATCTCTTTAATTCATTGTCCATTAGTTCTTGGAACTCTAGTTATCTTTGCTCAAGGCTTCTATTTCCGACATTTTCTCGCTAAACAAATGTTGTGTAGAAGTAAAAGAATATCTATGTAATGATCTGCACTGTTGAAAGTAGAAAATTCTTGGTGAGAAATTTAGTGAAGTACATATTTCGAAATGTTTTCTTTATGATCAATAACACATGCATTGTTGATTAATAACTTTGTAACACCCACATCCCTAGGGTTAGGGGCCTTATTGACTTTTAAAAATTTGCATTGAAATAGACAGAATTCCATTTAAAAAGAGACTACAACCTAGGCTTAAAGTCGATAACTATACATTGGAGACCACAACTCTAAGGGCGACCTGAATACACCAAGTATAAAGTTAAATAAAAAAAAAAGTAATATAAGATACAACTCGACTGGTCACACATCCATAGCACTGGGTTTTTCATCCCCAAAATAATTAACTCCAACTAAACCAAACGACCAACTGTTTAGATGGTTGGCCCACATGGCCATTCAAAGCGACGCTATTACATATGTAATACATGAATTATAATAAAACTTATATATGCTCAAGAACTTAAAAATACATTAGTTTGAATAATTTGACTTATAAATATATGTATGTATGTATGTATGCATGTATGTATGTATGTATGTGTGTATGTATATCTACATGTATATATGTATAAGACAACTCCTTCTCCAAAGAAGCAGGAGGGTTCTAACTCAATTTTGTGAACTGTCTTCCATTATCACATCAAGAACCTAGGAAAAAGGGAAATAGAGAGTGGATGAGCTACCACATGCTCCTTAAGTGATTCTTAACCTTGAGAAAATAAAACAGTTGCATATAAAACTTTTAAGTGGCAACCACTCACAAACTGATATTTAATATCGCATATTAAACAAAACAACTTCATCTATTCCCAATAATATCCTAATAACCTCCAAAATTTAATGGTAGCACCTTCCCTGTTTAGTTCAACACTCGAAAGCTTTAGCTGCCTAGCCTACAACCCCCATGCCTGAGCAGCGATAGCCACTCCATATACTTACTTCAAATTTTCTAATGGACCTACATGCCTTAATATTAAGATGACTCATGCTAAGAGTAGGCATCAAGGGCAATAGGTCGTATGGTTCTCATGTAAACACATAGCACACTAGAGTTTCGTTACAGTTATCAACTGGAGTTCTTTTCATAAGAAAATGGAACAAATTCGCACCCAGGCAAGGCCTTTTACTTAGACCACATTAAACATTTATACACAAAGCAATCCCTTTACAGGGAAGTCAATGAATCTCTACATAGACCTTAATAAAAGACACATTGTACATTTCCAAACATTTACACTAGCATAATCCTCAAACAAGGAGTTATGAACTCATGATGAACAAGAAATAGTTTTCTAGGCATCGGATTCACACATTAGCTCTGGCTGATCAAGTGAGTTTCATAACTCGTGACTCATGATATATGAAAGGTCTCTCATAATCAATAAGCGTTTAACCTCGTCAAGATCTTTTAGGGTTTGCACTTTTGGGTCTACTTGCTAGGAACTATGGTTTGCCCATATTGGGTTTGCTCCCTAAAATTGTGTTATGCCTTCATCAGGGTTCTCTAAGGCTCCCCCTTCTGGGTCTGTTGCCTAGGAATTAGGGGTCCCATTTACTGAGTATGCTCCCTAGGAATTCACTGGCACTACCCTCTTAGCCCAAAATGTTTAGATTCATCTCACTTTCAACATGTTTTGCATCAAAATTCTCATTGTATTATAACAATTCCATATTCATTTTCAAGAAGGCTAACGTGCCATAATAAAATCAAGTCAACTTATGAAAGGCATATGGCCACTCATTTTGGCAAGGTAGCTTGAAAGTGGGTTAACAATTAAGTAACCATTCACTTTTAAGAGGAGAGAATATTAAAACTCATTTTTGGAAGCTACTATTTTGTAACTTACTTGCAATCAGTTTCACCTAAAGGAACTTAGCAGTTCAATTGCTAAATTCATTCTAGTTTGCAAGAAATCTTTGATACACGCTTGCAATACTAACATGACACTATTCGTTACTAAAGGGCAATGTTTTAGCATATGAGTAACTAACCATTAACTAAATAGTACCTTTATAAACTAAACATGCGAAAGTTTTAAGTTTAAACTCATTTCAATATAGTTCCATATCAATTTTACTCCAGGTTCAGTTTAATTCAGGTTCGATAATGATTAAGCTAGACTAAGGCAAGTAACTGCCCAGTTCGTGAACTCGGTTCACTACCAAACCGTCCCACTGAACCATTCTACTGACTTCCTCATTCCTAGCTTAAATCTTAGGTGAAATAGATAAATAATACGCATCAAAATGACAACATATCAACCTAACCTGAATATTACAACAGTGCCACAATCAGACCATAGCTGGTTTGATGGAATCAATGACATTAACACAAAAATTAGCACTTTATAATAACAATTAATTCAACACTCATACCCAGGCTTCCTCCTTACGGTACCATCCACATGAGCCCTTAAAAATCACGCACTTCATCTCTAAATCATTCCAAGTACCCACACATACCTTACTCTCACATAATCAAATTCCTCCCCACAATCTAACCAACTCATTCAATGAGTCAAAATCTAATCAACATAGCCAATAATCAAACTAACGCATTTAATAATTGACTTAACTCCGTGAACCAACCATAATTAATTCGACTCAATAAACGAAACGGTGAAAAATCATAAGTAGGTTAAGGAATCAAGAAACATCCACCTTGATTCCAAGCTTAATGGTCCCATTTTAAGGGTTTGGCTTGGGTTGGTTGGCTCGGTATGTGTTTAGTTTGCTCTTGTGCTCCCCCACTCATTGATCTCTTTTTTACAACTAAACCACCACTAGTGAACCGCAACATAGCCACCAGGACCACCCTCACGGCCACTCCCTCTCTTTGTGCATGTTTGCTAAGGCAAAAGAACAAAGAACAGGGTAGACCACTTTTTTCTCTCTATCGGAGCACCACAACTAGGCCTCCTTGCTCCCGCCTTGCCACTGCGATAGTTGGCTTCGACCACTGATGCTCCTCTCTCTCTCTCTCTCTCTCTCTCTCTCTCCCCCCCCCCCCAACTCTCTCTCTCTCTCGGGGGGGTTGCACAGAACTAAGAAGGAGAAGCCCTCTCCCCCATTTTGCTTCTAAATTTCATAAAAGGTAGGGGCGTTTAGCCCCTTTTTTATTTTATTATTTTTTTTGTTCGGATGTGACTAATTAAACATAAGACAAATTTGGGCTAGATGCACAAAGACCACCTAGCTAATATCACGTGAACTCCGTAGTCAAATTTAAATAAACTCGCAAATTTCACGAAATTACAAACTAAATTGAAATGTTCTAAAAAGTAATCCTCATAAATTAATAAACTTAACTAGTGCACAAAAATTTAGTCTAATATAACTAATACATATAAAGCGCAACTAACAAAATCGGTGGCAGGTTCAGAGTTCCATTGAAGTCTGCCTATAAGGTTGCAACTTTACGTACACATAATCCCCAACTTGATATCCCATTTCTAGTCTATGATAATTTGCTTTCGCCTTGATCCTATTTTGAGCCCTATATAAGTGGCACATCAACATCTTGGTACATTCTTCGCTTGCCTTCAAACTTCTATTAACAGCTTCTACCTCATAAGTGTACCTTCACTCAGCTAATGGTAGCCACATGACTCACTCTCTAGGTTTTTCCCCTACCATACATCTCATATAATTCGCCAAGCATTTATTTATAACTTTTATATGTCCATCAATCTGGGGGTGGTATGAGCTGGACATGTGTAATTCTACTTTTTATCGTCTGAACAACTCCTCCTAAAACCTGCTCAGAAATATCTTATCTCTATCATTAACTATTATTGCAGCCGTGAATAGGTGAGACAGTGCCAAGTAGTGTGAATATTTACTCAAACCGTCAACTACCATCAAAATAACACTCTTTCCCCTTGACACAGGTAAACCCTCTATGAAGTTTATTGAGATGTCAACCCAAATGGCCCTAGGAAAGGGTTGTGGCTGTAGTATTCTAGCTGGTGATTGAAGGATGAGTTTGCACCTTTAGCACACCTTATAAGGTCACATATAATTCCTGGCTTCCTTCCGTATTTCGTTCCAATAGAGCTAGCTAGATAGTTTTTTATTGGTAACATCTACACCAGGGTGTCCCCCCAATTGGTGAGTTATGCACCAATTTAATCAATTGCTCTGTCAAGCCAACATCTTTCCCCACCACCAGCTTTCATTTCCTCTTTAGGAAATCTTGCTCCTAAGTGTACTTAGTATAAGACTATAGTGAATTTGTAAGGGTTGTAATAATCTGTTGCACTTGCCGATCTTGTGTACAACTAGCTTGGATCCTTTTAAGCAAATCAGTGCCTATAGTGCTTAATGTGACCTCCAGCATTTGAGGATTAGAGAATATGTAAAGTGCTTCTACAAATTGAGTTTCCACCCCCTTCTTACATAAGATATGATAATCCAATCCTAATAGCTTTGGTAGCCACTTGCTCTAGAAAGCAGTAAAATTTTCTGCTCAAGCAAATACTTTAAGCTAAAATGATCTTTTTTATAATAAAATGCGTTCCAATCAAGTAAGGCTTCTATTTCTTAACTGCATATACGATAACCATCAATTCTTTTTCATAGGCAAATAGACTAAGATGTTTTGGAGCTAATGCTTTGCTAATAAAGGCAATAAGATGACCTTTTTGCATAAGCACAACACTAACAACTGCACCTAAAGCATCAGTTTCTATAACAAACTCCTCTTGAAAGTCTAAAATGGCCAAAATTGGCATTGTCACCATAGTTTGCTTCTGGTTTTGAAATGCTTCTTCAATAGCTTGTCCCCAACAAAAGGCGTTCTTCTCTAATAAATCAGTTAGAGGTTGACTACGAATGCCATATCCTTTAATAAATTTTTTATAGTAGCAAGTGAGGCCTCAGAATCCTCTCACACTTTTTTAAAAAACTCTTTTTTTAACTGCCTGATGATCTTCATTTTAACTTCTTTTTATATGACACTATTTCGGCTTCATGAATGAATGAAGGCACTATAAGCGGTAGTGAATAATCGTTCCATAGAGACAAAGACCTCTAGGGTAAACATCCCGTAATTATAGACTTTTCTCGACAGCTGCTTCACATTTGTGGGCATTAGCCAATTGACCATAGCTTCTATCATTTTAGGGTTAGTGGCCACTCCCTCTCTTATAATAATAAGACCTAAATACTCCACCTAAGTAGCCCCAAAAGTGCACTTGCTCATCTTTGCAAATAAGTTATTAGTTTGAGCAACTCAAAAGTGATCTGAAGGTGAGATAAATGCAATTCACATGAGGGGCTATAGATAAGTGTATCATCAAAGAAGACCAAAATAAATTTCATAAGATAGGGTTTGAACACATAATTCATTAGTGCTTAAAAAGTGGAAAGGGCATTTATCAAACCAAAAGGAATTGTGTTCAAAAAACAGTTTTAGCAATACCATGTGGGTGCATTCTTGCTAATATCTTGATCTCAAATCAATATTTGAGAAATACTAAGTGCCTTGTAATTCATCTAGTAACGCTTCTATCACAAGGATGGGAAATTTATCCTTCACAGTGTGCTTGCTCAACTCTTGATAATCAACACACTTTCTTTGTGTGTTATCTTTCTTTTTGACCAAGACTATTGAAGAAGAAAAAGGACTTTGATGAGGCCTAACTACCCTGATCCTAGGATCTCCTTCAGAATGTTCTCTATCATATGCTTTTGTAATGCAGGGTATCTATATGGCCCGACTTTCATAAGGGATGCCCCATCCTTGAGCACAATCTTATGATCATGCAATCTATGTAGGGGTAGCACCTTGGGTCATCAAAGTTATCAGCAAAGTCTACTAGCAACGAAGATAATAAGGGTCCTGTTACCTATGAGGTAGCAGATAGTAGTCCTTCAGAATGTTCTCTATCATATGCTTTTGTAATACAGGGTATCTATATGGCCTGACTTTCATAAGGGATACCCCATCCTTGAGCACAATCTTAGGATCATGCAATCTATGTAGGGGTATCATCTTGGGTCATCAAAGTTATCAGCAAAGTCTACTAGCAACGAAGATAATAAGGGTCCTGTTACCTATGAGGTAGCAGACAGTAGCGTACCTGAATGGTATTATTGGCAGCACCTGTATGGCAAATAACTGTGAGTTAAAATCCAAAGTTTGCTATAACTTTATTCCTTTTAGCCACTGTACAATCTTGTTTCTCCTCAAGGTTACCCTCTTCCCTCTTCCCTGTGTAGTCCACTGTATAGTCTTATTTGTGCTCAAGGTCACCCTTTTCCCCTTGTAGGTGAACTCTATTTCCAAGTGTCCAAAATCTCACATAATCTTTCCCAAAGTGGATAACCACTAGACTCCCAAAATCATTTCACATCTTCCCAAAGGCATAATCATCATGTTTGCTTGAAACTCTTCTCCATGTAAGGACCATGTAAAGCCCTTACACATGGATGAGCTAATCAGTGTGTTTCTATTTGCAACAGAAACTTACAAGGGATCTGTGTTCTTTATTTCACAATTATGATTTTTGGCAATAGCAAGATCTAAACAATTGAGTGTAATGCTTGAATCCACGAGAATATGTAAGGGATTTCTTTTAACCTTACCAATCACTTTTATACTATGATCGGTATTGACCTAGGAATTACTTGCAAGGAAATGTGAGGTGTCTCATCCTCTTCTATTTCCTGACAATCCTCCGTTACTTGAGATACCTCACTGTTCATTTCCTCCTCAATTTCCTTAAGAATCTCTAGTCTATACACCAGAGCCTTACATTTATGCCCAGTGTGTACTTCTCATTATAATAGAAACATAAATTTTTAGCTCTTCTTTCCTTAAATTCTTGTGTAGACAAGGCTTTTCTAGGTTTCTTTAGCCTAAAATTTGCAGTGGAGTAATTGGAATGGATGTAAAAGCTGAGTTTGATGGATGAGAGGGTTTAGATATGGAGGAAGGAGACTGAGTATTCACTGTAGAATAACTGGCTGAATATATTGAAGAGGGTGCTGTAAGGAACAATTTAGACAAGAGATTTGGAGGTTTTCCAGAATGGGTTTACTCCTTTCAATGGAGGAAAGAGTGGCTTCGTGCAACTTACTAAGCAATAAGCATCATGCAAGGTGGTAGGTTTAAACATCCTAACAGCATGTTGAATTTTAGCATGTGAACCACTTAAAAAACAACTAATAGCATGACTAATAGGTAAAGTATCAATTCTAGTTAGCAAGGCATTAATGGCATCCTAATATTGTTCAAAAGTTCCTATTTGTCTTAATTTCATAAGCTTAATAAGGGGATCATCGAAGGGTTGCTTACCAAATCTCCCAAAAATTGCTTGTTTATAATCCTTTCGAGATGGTCACTGTGACATTCTAATGGACTTCATATCTATTTGGTGCCACATTAATGCCTTCCCCTCGAGATGAATTGAAGTAACCTTCACCTTTCACTGTTGCATAGTGAGAAGTCTCATCCACTTCAAAGAATTGCTCACATTTGCAAATCCACCCTTACACATCTCATCCATCAAACCTTAGAAAATATACCTTGGATACTCTGGAGTACTTAGGAAGGACAGAATACCCAATAGATTCATTAACTCTAGCATAAATTTGCAATACCTGTCGACTTAACCCAATAATTAATTCACTGAGTTGATTGTTGACTCTTTGTTGTTGTTCTTGTTGGCTATACATTTGCTCCTTCACTTTTCTTGGAAGTTCTGCCCAAGATTGTAGCAATCCTTGACAAAATTATTCTAATTTTTTCGATCATTCGCAAACCTTGTGTCGTCTAAAATAGCCATTCTAAATTTGAACAAAAGCCTAGATTTTGAATTTCAAATGTTAAGCTTGATCCATTAGTGAACTAAACCAATCAATTGAAGACAAGAAAGAATTTGTCTATTTCTGTCATAGCTGGACTTGCTGGTGAATCAAACCGACAGGTCAAAAATCAAGAAATTAGTGTTTATGCTTAGGATCAAATATTAGGGTGCTCTGATACTGCTTGGTATGGTTCTTCCAGGGGTGGATGACTCAGAGAAGCACTGGCTAGTAATAGGGCCTCAACGAGGATCACTAGTGAGGAGGGAAGAGAGAGAGACAGAGAGATAAAATGAGGGTAGAATTTATATATATACATACATATATATATATATATATATATATAAAGAGAGAGGGGGAGAGAGAGAGAGAGAGAGAGAGAGAGAGAGAGAGAGAGAGAGAGAAATTGATGATGTTTCATTTGATAGCTACATGATCATTTATACAATCAGCTGGCTATTTATATACAAAGTAATCAGCTAGAACAACTAATTGACGGGAAAAGCGATTAAAACAAAAAACTCTTCTAACAACCTTGTAACTAATGACAGCCAGCTTTTGAGCATGTGTCTGGCATGTGACATGACATATTTGATAATAACTTGCACCAATCTGCTTGAACCTGCTCAAATCTGCTAATTGCTTATCCAATTTGGTCATAACGAACAGGCCTTGAATTTTTATCCATTTCTTAAACAGGAGAGAGAGAATGGATGGGTTATGCCTATGTTTTAACAACAATAAGTTTGCTCTTTTTCTCCCTCATTTTTTCCTCCCCCCTCCCCCCCAAGGGCAATTGGATCTAAGAAAATTAGGTAGGTAACAATGGTTTCAAGGATTTATCCCAATGCATCCTTATGTGTAATAGTACCATCATTTGGCTGAGTTTCACCAATTATAGAGTGTTACAAGTCATGAGTCGATTGAGATAGCGGCCTTGCTATTATTTTGGCATTTTATGATTGAGATTCTAGTAATCAGTTGTTAGCCCCATGATCTTAATTCAAGCTAAGAGTTTACTAGACCAATATGTTTAAGACTAATTTTGCAAGCAGGCTTACAAAAACGGATCTCTTTCAATTTCAATGCAATCAGGCTTATAGAGACAGATCTCTTTCAATTTCAAATCATCTTCTAAACATTTAGAAATCAATTTTTCCCATTTGTAAACCGGAAATTCTAAAATGCGATTTTCTTGTATTGTTCCATTCTTCCCCTTTGCTACTCCATTACAAAGTACCTATGGCCTTGTCTGAGTGTGTTGTTTTTATTTAAGCTAAGGTTTCCTAGCCATGACAATGGAGTCTCTTAATCCTCTATCCTAGTGGCCCTTGGTTTCCTTTTTTGTGTTTTCCTCCATAAAGTCTAAGACGTGGGCACAAAGGTTAATATCCACAGGAAATATTTGAATTTAAGTATTTGACTATGGGCGTGTTTGCTAGGGATGAAAATTATTTTCCAGAACATGATTTTCTCATTTTTCGATGTTTAGTAAAACGAGGCTAAATTTTTTTCAGGGAAAAATCATTTTTCCTAGAATAAAGGAAAATATTTTCACTTTGAATGGCGCATAAGTTGATTTTATATTTCTTTGGCGCTCACATGGTTGAACATTCTTACTCTCTTCCGTGTGTATTTTTTCGTGTTAAGCTTGTTGAGAGTTACAAATTTAACCACTACTTCGGTTACTAAATACTTATTATAGTATAGAGAATTAGGGATCGATACACGAGGAAAGATTGTTTTAAAAGGCTAGTTTAATCCTAAATGATCTTACTAATCCAATTTATTAAATCTAATCTTAATAATTCTAAAATAATTAAAATCTAACGAATAAAAATCTGGAAAAAAAACACCAATGATGCTCCTAAATATTTGGATTATATTCTGGAAAGAAAACAGTAAAAAGCTTTCCTAAATAATCTAGCAAAATAAAAATAGAAGAGTAACTGAAATTCTAATTAAAAATCAAAATAGCAAATAATAAATAGAGAATAAATATTAAAAATGTCAAACAGTAACCTAAAATATTATTCTTCAAGTATATGAGCTTATAACTCCTCAATTGTATCAAAATAATTTTAGAAACATCAAATCAGAAAATTCCCACAGAATATCAATGCAGAATATTAAATCTGAAATTAGAAATAAAATAATCTGCATAAAGATAAATATGATAATAATCATGAAAGTTACCATAATTCTAGGACACAATTTTATGGACTTAACAATACCCAATATTCATGAATTAGCAATTAAAATCGAGATTTCCAGAATTAATAATCTAAAAACCTGCACATATCCAATTCACAAAATAATTCAGAAAAATTATCAAATATCTTCAAAAAATTACGGAATTAAATATGGGAAGACTAGGAACTAAATAAACTCTAGGAACTAATAAAAATAAAAAAATAGCAAAAAAAACTATTTTTAGTCTAATTTCTAACAAACCGGTAATTAAATACTAAAATTGAATATAAATCAATCTAAAATTATAACCACTCTAAAACTTAAAATCTAAACTATCTAAAATTACCTAGACACTCCTAAAGGACTACACTTTGGGGGGCTTCGATTGAAATTATATTGAAGCTAATAAAAATAGAACAAACTAATCAAATTAACTCCAAGTAACAAATAATGATCAAAAATTGTCAAATTTATGAAGGATACTTATTATAATCTCAATCCACCAAGCAAATTAATATTTATCATTAACATATAAGTTAAATTCATTCATGAGTTAAACTGTAGAAGACATCCACCAGCGAGTTCTTCCCCATTTTTTGCTTAAATTCTAGTTTAATTAGCTCCAACCCCAATATAAACCCTACTAGTTTGATAACCCTCACACCAGCGTAAGAATTTAATCAAACTAGAGCATTAAGAATTAGAAAAACATCATTCAACACTTTGTAAATAATTTACCAATAAATCGATTTAACAAAGATCTAAAGTGATTACCTAATTAAAAGAGATGAATTTGAGCCATCTATGATTAATTAGGGTGATACCTAAGCATAAAAGACCGTAACTTTTACATATCATAGTCTTTTAAACTATCAATCGAAATCGTATTAAACTACTAGCATGCATTCTAATTAATTTAACAAGAATATCATAAACGATAAACGTTAATCGTTATAGAATCATGAATATGAGTCAACTAGGTAATAAAGTATAAAACTTGTTTCAAAATAGTAAATTTAGCATGGCTTCAAGAAGATTATACTAAGTAAAAAGGAATTACTCACTCATATTAAAAATAAAATCATAAAATTCACCTAAATAAATCATGTTTAATAATCAACTAAACAAACCCAAAAAAAAATGAAATAAAATAAACTAAAATAAAATAGAGCACCCCTACTTTGATGATGATGGTAACGAATTATGATGATGAGGTGAGGGGATGAGGGATATGTTGTGGAGTGCATGGAAGTGATGATGGGATGATTATGTGATGTGCGGGTAGATTATCAAGAAGGTCGTGTGATTGAGAGGGTAGATGAGATGGTGATGATTGTTGGGCTGATGATGAGGCTTGGCTGCGTGGGTGATGATCCTTATGGTGATGGTGACAATGATATATATAGGGAAGAAAGGAGCGGGTGTGATTAGGGTTAGTAATTAGGGTTTCCTTCTTCCTTTCTTCCTTAAACTTCTTCTCCAACTCTTGAAATCCTAATCCAGACAATATCTTTATAATTATCCTTGTTTGGACCGTCTTCTACCCAAGTATATAAAATTCGATCCTCAACGACTCGTCTTCTTCTCTTTATTGAAACAATGTCTAACCTAAAAAATGTATAAATTAAAGTAAATTAGATGAAATAAAATATATAACATAATCGAAATAATTATTAAAACAATGTATGATTTTTGGCTTAACAAATTCCTCCACACTTAAACTTTGGACGTTCTCATGCAAAGAAATCTTAGACTCGACCTAAACCCTACCCTCTTTCTTCCTTATAAAGTCATGCATAACTATTGTTGAGTTATTTAGTTTTGATAATGACAAATCCAAGTATACAAATCTGTCCAAGTATTGTTGCTTCAAACATGGTCTCCAAACAGGCTAACTGGTGTTTGTAAGCTTCATTGTATTAACTAGTTTGCTTCAT
This sequence comes from Lophocereus schottii, assembly GCA_002740545.1. NCBI lineage: Eukaryota > Viridiplantae > Streptophyta > Magnoliopsida > Caryophyllales > Cactaceae > Lophocereus > Lophocereus schottii. The sequence continues at coordinate 36,040 of NCQV01060299.1, forward strand.
GTGAGAAACCTTCCAGACAGGTGACTCTTTATTAAGTCAAGAACACCATCTTGATAGTTGTTTGTAAGGCATGTTCCTGAACTCTGCATTGCAAAGAACAACCCCA
>NCQV01060300.1:3655-19135 GCA_002740545.1 Lophocereus schottii
TGAATGAGGATATTTGTAGTCGAGATCAATTGGGGTTAGACTATTTAGACCCAAACTCGTTTTAGTTTAATGGGTAGAGGCAACAACAACAAATAAAAAGAAAGCAAAAAGAGGGGGTTTGAGGACTCATGTGCTGGAGCAAGAAAGAATAGAAGTAGCGAGGCTTCTGCTTCCTCTTGACCCCTTCGAGCCTAAGAGAAAAAGAGAGAGAGGGGGGGAGAGAGGGAGAGAGAGCAAGGGAGAGCGACAGTGAGGTTCGACGCTGGCTGCCAGCTCGTGGTGTCACCACTAGCCGGTCTCGGGCCTAGTGTCGTAGAAGAAGGGTTTATGAAGGTAGAGTTTTGACACTTGTACACCATCATCATGAGCTAGAAGAGAGAAAGAGAGATCGAGTGGATAGAGAGGCGCATAGACGGTGCACTAGCGATGGGGTCCTAGCCACACATGGTGGGGGCTTACTCTACCTTAGCAAGAGCGAGAGAGAGAGAGAGAGAGAGACATAGGGAGTGAGATGCATGGTGGTGCATGGCGACAACCAGATGCGACAACGTTTGCTAGTTGTTAGTTGCAGATCAGCGGTAGAGCGATACCTAGGAAGGAGGTGTCGTACGACAATGAAAGGGAGGAAAGAGGAGACTTGAGCCTAGCTTGCCCCAACCAACCCTAAATTGAGTCCTATAGTGTGGAATCAAGCTGGTAGTTCTTGATTCCTAAAAACTATTACTAATTTGCAAAGTTTTTATCATTTTGTTCAATAAATTGAGTTGCATATAAAGTTGGGATTTGAATGAGTCACAATAATGGTAACAGTCAGGCTGTTTGAGTTAATTGGAAAGATTTAGATTGAAATTGAGTTAATCTCAAGGATTATTGGGGACGGTGCTGTGAGGAACAAGTTCGAGTTGCGTGAAAAATCCATGAAATTTACGAAGTGTAACATCGTGTTTTGATGTCGTGTTATTACTTGTTAATTGCCAAAATTTGCTTGAAGCATACTAATGAATCAAGTTGTGGTTTGTTAGCCTTGGATTCATGTGTGCCCTATGTGTGTATTTATATACTGAGTTTTGTGCCAAACTGATGCATTCCTGGCTGTTCTAGATTGCTTGTTTTGTTTAAAGGTGTCAAACTGAATGATTTGTGAACTAAGAATCTGTTATGATTAAACCTTGCTTGATTCACTTCAAGTATGCCCTACTGATCTTACATGGAGGCTTTTCAATAATTGAATTCCTTAAGTAATTAGCTTAAGAGGCATTTGTTTGTTGCAAGAACTAAGCAATATCCTAATTAATTAAACAAGTAACTCGAACATTCAAAAATCCCTTAATTACTTCCAGAAATTATTTAAGTTATTGAGTCGGAAAGCAATGTGAACTAATATGCCTAAAGGCGCGCGTTGATAAGTGCATAAGTGAATTGCTTTAACATGGTAAGGGTACTGAGTTATGCGGTTAATAATGACTGTTAGACCGCTCATTTGATGAGAATGCTTTTAAGCGAAGCTGATTATGAGTAAGTTGTATGCTTATAAGCCTTTTAACATCACTTCCTTTGAAAAACGAATGTGTACTTGGTCATTAATTCGTATACAAGCATGTTTTGTACAAATGAATGGTTATATGCTTTTTGAAAGACAAATGACCTTATTCAGTCATTTTAGCCTTCTTGAAAATGAAAGTGCCATTGTTATGATACAATGGAAATTTCGAAGCAAAATGTATTTAAAGTGAGCAGCATTTGAAATGTTTTGGGCTAGGAAAGTGGTGGTAATGGTTTGGACACAAGTTTAAGAATAGACCCATAGTATGGGAACCCTAATTCCTAGGGAGTAGACCCAGAAGTGGGAACCCTAGAATACCCTGACGAGGCTAAATGTCCACAGAATATAAAACACCCCAGTTAATATTATGAAATGTGAGTGAAGATCTCACTTGAACGAGAAAAAATAAATGGATCCAATGCCGTAAAAAAAGATTTCTTGACTAATGTGTGATGAGAACTCCTCATTCGAGGATTATGCAAGTGCAAATGTTTGGAAGAGTACATGTACTTTTTAAAAAAACCATGTTGGATTCCAAACAACTTCTTTATAAATAACGATTGTTTTTGTTAGTGATTACTTTGGTTTAAGTAAACGTGTTGGCCTTCTTATGTGTTAATCTTATTTTCTTATGAAAAGAACTCTTATTGGTGACTTGAGTTGAACTCTTTAATGTTAAGTGCTCATGTGTGAAATGAGGGCCTTATTATTCTGCATGCTTAGATTATAGCTTGACGTAACTCGCTACTTAGTCAATTCTGCCTGTTATGTGATGTAAAACAAGTGTAGTATATGTGATTACTTATAAGAGTCATAGGCTAGGCAAATTGAGAATCTTGTGTGTGAAATGGAAGCAGAAAAGAGATGCTATTTGAATCCTGGGGATTATAGAAGTATCGATGGATATGGGACCCCTTCTATGCTTATTATGTGGTATTAAATATCAATCGCGTGTTATTATTACTTAAAGTATTATGTGCAACTATTTTGTTTTCTTGGGGTTAAGAATCATTTGCTGAGCGTGTGGTAACTCATCCCCTCTATAATACCCATTTTCCCAAGTTTTTGATGTGACAGTAGGAAGTTAGCTCATGTAAGCCGAGTTGAAACCACTTTCTTACTTTGGACAAGGAGTTATAAACGTAGATCATGCTTTAGATGACATTATGCAATGTATTCATAAGTTCTTGGATATATATACATAGCTCATGTAGTACACATTGACTAATTATCACTCTATATGGCCAAGTAAGCCAACCATCAGAATAATTGGTCATTTGGTTTAGTTGTTCTTAATTATTTTTGGGATGTAAACCCTAGTACTTCGGATGTGTGATCTGTTGAGCTTTACTTTTTATTTCTTTCTTTTTATTGAATTTTATACTTGGTGTACTTTGGGCGTGTGGTCCGTAGGCTTGTGATTTCCATCGTGTAGCTGTTAAGCTAGCTAGTTATGTCTTTTATCTATTATTAATGCAGGGACCTAATATAAGGCTTTAAGCCTAGGTTTTGGCCAGTTTTTTAGGCAGAACTCTATCCATTTCGCTCTAAAATTTCAGAAATCATTAATATCCCTAACCCTAGGGGCTAGAGGCGTTACACTATTTCAAGCTGAGTCAAGTTGTAATTGTCAAAATTTGGCCTCGAAGCCGAGTTGATCATTATGCCCTAGATGTCCAGTTTCTACCTATTCGTGCGAAAAATATGTTATTTTTACGATACCTTTATGCCTTATTTATGCTCGTAATAATTATTATTTTTAGATTTTTATTTGATTTTATTTTGTCTTGTAGGTATTGAATAATTATGGAAAAAATGCGAGAAACAGATGGAAAAATGTTGGAAATGAAGAATAGGGCCAAGTTGGTTCAACCCCAACCTATTTCATCCATCAAAATACACAAAAAAATAAAATAAATCCTAAAACCTAAAAACCCCTAGTCATGTGCCAATCACATGACCTTTCCCCCATCCCCTCTTTATTTCTCATCAATCTTCTCTCTCTTCTCGGCTCACTCAACCCAGAAAAATCTGATACCCTTCCCCTTCCCCCATTCCAATTCAATGCCTCTCCATCTTCGCATCTCTCTCTCTAGAACCAAAACACCACTACCATCTCCATCTCCATCTTTTTCACTGCCAGCGCAGCACTGCCTGCACATTACCATTCTCACCTATCATCGGATTTCACGCATCAATTGCCATCTTGCCTAATCTCCACCATCCACGACACACACAAAGCAAGGGTCGAGATTGAAGCTTGCTCGGGTATAATTCAAGGAATTCAGCTTTAGAGAAGAGGTGAGGAAGTTTCTAGAGTTTAATTAGGTTTAGTTTTATGTTGAGGTTTAATTTTAGGGTTCCAATTATTTTTAATTGCTAGTTTTTAGGCTTCAATTCGTATGTTTTCGATTTTCAGATTTAGGGTTTAAGGTTTAAAATTCGATTTAGGGTTTGATGTTAGATCCATTTCATGTAATTAAGCTACGATTTCGTTGATTGCCTGTTGAAATTCGTGGTTTTCAGTTTGCTTTTGTAAGAATTTGGAGTTGGTTTGTTTAATTTCAATCACCCCCTCCCTTGTCTTCATTTCTTCAAGCTTGGTAATGGCGTATTTGCTATTGTTTGCAGTTGTTGGAGCACCAAAAACAGAGTTACTTATGTTTGGCGGAGCTGCAAAGCGAGGACGCCTTGAGCCTATTTTCCTTCTTCCCATTTGGTTAGTTTGCACTCTAGATTCGACCTCTTCTGTTTAGGGCAACTCTGTTTCGGATTCCAGAATTGAGTTGTTGCAAGTTTGCAGGTTGATCTCGGTTTTAGATTGATTTCGGTTCTGTGTTGAGTTTGGCTACTACAAGTAAGGCTCTGTTGATTTTGATTTCCCTTCCCTTGATTTAGCTTGGAAGTTGTTTCGGTTAGTTGCTGTTTCCGTTTAGCTTACTTGATCGTTTAGTTTTCGGTAACTGCTTCCATTTTCAAAGTTTCAGTTACTTATTTCATTTGCTATACTTTCATTCTTGCTCTCTTTAGTCACTTGTTAGCTTTATCTTGTATCTCATTTATTTAGATGATGTGGTTAGTTTTTTTGTTTTTGGGAGTTTCTTTGCTATCTTAAAATTAGTGACGTCTAATGAAACCTTTGTGAATAGCTAGTATTGTTTAGAACTAGGTCCATTTTTAATTAACAGTTATAAGTTGCTTATAATTTTGATTCGTTTATAAACAATGTTAGCTTAGTTTATTCCCATAATTTATGACCTCAATCTCTTCCATCGTCCCTGTGGAGACGACCCTCAAGTACTATGATGATAGTCGTATACTTGCAGCTTTTATTTTATACTCAGAATTATCATGCACTACCCTATATTTCTCATGGCTATTTTATGTAGTTAGAATACTCCATTTTGCATTCATTAGAAACATCAGGAAGTATAGTTTCATATGAATTAAGTTGGAAGCAATTTAGACTTCATTTTGTCTACAAAAGTAGGTGTGAAATTCAAGACAACAGAACTATGTTCTATCCACTGCCTATAGCATGGTAACTAATTACAGGATGAGTGTTGTAATAACCTTTTGTGAGTTTCAGGGAAAAAAGATGTATTTAGACATTTATCAAAATTTGCCATAGAATCTGGTGCAAAATACCCCAAGGAATCTCTTTTATCCAAGCCAAGAAGATAGGAAACACCCATTGGACCAATTTATAAGATTCGATTCACAACAAGCCCATCTGTTTTTCATGCTAATTTTGTCTAAATGTGTGATAAGTTGTTGATCTTTCTAAATAACTCCTATGAAGGTCATAATCAGACGTAATGTGTGTTTGACATCTCTTTTGCTTAGTTAAACACTCAACCTAGGTGCCAAACTCTTGCGGATGCATGGTAATGTTTAATTTTCTACTTAACTCTTTCTTTGTATCTCATAGCTAAATGTAAGGGGACTACTAATACTCCCATATGTAGTATGTATGAGAAGATCATGATGGAATGAAAATAGGACTTATGAGTTTTCTCATTCGAAAATGAAATCTCATTCTCTTTATCCCTTAGTGGTGCCAAGTCTTAGTGACTCTTATGCAGGACTTGAGGGTGGCAACGCCTTTATTGAGCTCACTGGTGAAGTCCTAGGCTTAATTAGTGGCTTAGCTTGAGAATTGGATTAGCTTCTTATTCATTCCATTGGTGGCCTTGCCTTTATGTGAAGTGTTTAGGTTGTTTTTCTTCCTTCGTAATTCTTTAAATTCTAATTTCTCCCTTCCCTAATGAAAAAGAACAAAAAATAGTGGTTTGTCTCCTATCTGACATGCTTTATTTGGTATTAGAGAAAAACTAGGTTTGATTTGTAGGCTTGAGTGCATCAACTGAAATCATGTCCCTTTTATTTTCATCTTTAATCTTATTTTGTTGTGGATAACTAGAATTGTGAAGTAATAATGAGTTGGGGTTACGTCTTTTTCATTCCATTGGTGGCAAGGCCTTCAGGTGGAGTGTTAGAGAAATTCTTCCTTCTTACATAGTTCTTTGAATTCTATTTGCCTGCCTTGAAAACCAAGAATTCCAAAGATTGATTGATCAGTGTACCTTCTTCTTCTTTTGATTGGTCACTTAACCTTTTAACGCCCCCAAATTAAACATGTTCTACTGTTTGCAATCACTATTCTAATTCTCTCAATTTCAACTGATAAACCCAATTATTAGCGTGTTATCGTCATCTAAAAGGATAAGACTTGAAGCATGAGTACTAGAAATAACATAGTTTGACATACCTACGACCATACACATTCATACATGATCAAACCATATGCAGTAAACTGTTAACCGATATAAGGTTTATACACCAAAGCAAAATAATTCACCATATAATCCACACCTCCATCCACTGAAGAGTTCAAACTGTAGCTTCAAAATATGCATATACTATGTCACTATTGATCCATCTAGATTTCCTTCCTCAACTTATTTTCTTCAACTGGTTTGCTAGCATTAGGGTGATTCACTCAACACTCGCCTAAAACAAAACATGAAAAACATCTCGAACTGTGAGCTGAAATTCAATACATGCATTCCTGTATTGATAAAAGATCTCTGCTTAAATTGATTAGTCGCCCGCTTAACAATTCATTTTAAGCAAAAACAGTGAATGAGATGAATATAAACTGTAATTGCTAGTTATTATCTGATAGCGAACCTCTTGATACTTTTATGATATATGGATATGTGTACACCTGCCAAGCCAATCGGGGGGCCTGGCCTAAAGCTGCATAGGTAATTGAAGGGCAATGCCATGTAACTGATAACTGATGGGGTCACTAATTATATGACAAATCACTAATTAAACTGATTCATTGATGTACTTACCAAAACAATATTATTTTGATAAATACGTGCTGATTTCTAAAGATACAGGCAATGAATGTACCTGAAGTCTTTAAAATGCAATCGCACTTAATAATACTTATGCACAATGGAAAACGATAGACTAGGTCTGGTTTCTACTTAAGAAATGTAGTTATAGGTTAATGCAGTTAGTAAACAACTTTCACTCCCATATTTGTAACTTCATGGAAATTGAATAATTAAAAGGAAATTCACAATTCAAACAATTCAACCTAAGATAAGTTATACAAAAATGATTTTGAAAAATAAATAAGTTAGGGTCATTGAACTCAAAGTAAAACAAATTGAAGCAAAAGAAACCAAAATGAAATAATTGAGGTGATAATGGAAGTACTTTAATAGATACAAATCGAATATGGGTTTTTGATGTTTCTAAAATGAATAATAGAAGATTAATGGCAAGAGGAGTGTTGTGAGGTTCAGAAAAGCTCATATAACCTTAGCTTGTGTCATTACCCTCTTTACTTTTCCAGTTTCATTTTCATGCCCATTTAACTCGGTTTTCCAACCCAAGTAAACTTCTATAAAAAAAATGAAAGTTGTTAAACACACTAAACTTTGTAATTTTTTTTTGCAATAACCATAATTGAAACTCTTGATAATATTTCCAAATGCTATGATTTCGTTCTTCCCTCAAATTACCATTCGAAGATCTACTTTAGAAAATTCATATCTTTCACCCTCGAGCTTCAATTAAGCTATAAAACCCTAATATGAAAAGCTTAGAAACTCTCTTAAAATTTTATTCTTAGTCTAAAATATAAATACCACAACAGGGTTCTTAAAATTGTGTTAGAACACAACTGTGCACAACCTGGGTCTGTCTAGCACAGTCTTGGAAAAACGGCCATACCATTTTCCACATAACTTGGAATGAAGTGATTCAAAAGGCATTTGAAAGATAACTCACTGATTTATCTATCCACCAAAAATCATAATTTTTGGTTGCGCTCATCATTACCAGTTTATTGGCAAATTAACCCCTCTTTTTTGCCAATTCACAACCACACTGCTTTTGCTTTCTCATTTCTTTTCATATAAGTCCCCATCTAAAATCATTCCTTAAAATCATGCAATAAAGCTTATTCCTTCTCATCACCTTACAAATCCATATTACTCAAAATCACTACATGATCATCTTTACATATTTTACAATTATTCTTTCCACAAAAACACTTAGAATGCTTCCATAACCTCACTTATTTGCATTAATAATTCAAACAACCTCTTTTAGCCACTTATTAAATTTTTCATAATTCAATAATTTTGACAAAACTCACATAACATCATCCTTTTAAGTCAATAACACATCCAACCTTTAAATTGCATCTAAATCTTTTCAAGTACACATATTTGATTCAAAAATCCACCTTAATCATGCATGATGGTTATGTCCAACTCAAACTTACATCAAACCATCACAATAATTTAAAAAAGATCACTCACAACCCTTAAATTCATTTGTATACAAAAGATCACAACACTAAATCAAAGAGTACAAGGTTCATTATTTTCAACATCAAGCTTGTATGATCAAGTATAGTTCCAATTCTTAGATGCTTCATACTTAAACAACTAAATAAAACATCAAACTAAAATTCGTTTATACGAAGATAACATGATCCATAATCAAATTCAACATAAAAACCCAAAATTAAACATGACTAAGTTAGGATTTACCTCACATTGAGCTTCAATACAAGAGGATGGAGGTAGTGTTTGATGGTGGTATGAGTTGGGAATGGTGGCTAGTGGTGTGGGGGCTGGGGACTAGTGGCTAGTGGCTAGTGGTGGGTAGAAATGGTGGAAATCACCAAAAAACATCAATAGTAAGGGCTGAAAACAGGGCTGGGTAGCCGTAGCTTGGGGAAGAAAAGAGGAAGAAGAAGAAGACTCTATGTTTTGCTTGCTTACTTGAAGATTTTTGCCTTATCTAAGCATGTGCCTGATATTTATGCCTTCAAAATATCTTTTTGCTAATTAAAATTAGACACAAATGATGGTGATTAATTTAATTTAATTATACCAAAATTTTCGGACTAAAATATGAGCCTAAAATGAATCGGGCCCAAATGAATTGGGCCAAACTTAATGAATTTGGGCCCAAATTTTTGCATGGCTAACAATTAAATTTTTCTTACATTATGAAAAATAATTTATCACCTAATCATAATTACCGTGGCCTAATATCGATTCATCCGAAATTATTATGGTAAATGAAACTTAAATTACAAAGTGCGGCCCCAATTAAATTCTCCCAACCGGGGTAATTAAATGAGATAAATAAATGTAAAAATTAATAACATGGCTTAAATTAAATAAATAAATATGATTTATGGTCGGGCTATTACGATCTTTATGCAGAAAGATTGAAGAGCTCTCCTTCTTTTCACCCTTTCTATTCTCTCTTCCTCACCCTATTTTATTACCTAAGGATTTGAGGACAAATCCTATGCAAGAAGGGCATGTCAACTATGAGGGTTCAACTCAATTTTACACAGCTTATTGTATCTTCCTGAATGTATTCATGTGCTTGCAAACTAGCTTTTTCAAAATGTCTATGTGACTACTTCATGAAAATTTAGTTATTTTTATGCTTAATCAATGAAGAATAAGGTTCAGATCAAATTTTAATCAAGGCCGCAATCTACCTGAATTCTAGTGCACAAAGCTTGAATTTAATGTGTCATATCTCAGCAAGCAAGGTACTAGGTGAAATAAAATCCTAGTGAGATTTTTGGAGTTAGCTTTCAAATGGATCAAATTCCATCAATATTGAACTTGCATAACCTAAGATATACTACAAACCATCCAGATTCTGCAGATCCCAGCACCTGTGTATATGTGAATGTTTGTCTAATTCTTTTATAGTCCAGTTAGGTGTTTCTTGACTTTAATATCAAACAAAAATATTCCACAGCACAACAAAATATGATAATTTTTACTACTAGAGGCTGCTTTTATCTATCTCTATTTTGAGAGGAATTCTTTTACCCAACGTGCACTCAAAATGTGCTGTTTGAATAAGCTAGCTTATTCCACTTGTATTTCCATCCATACTTACGGTTTTCTTGCTTGGTCACTCATTATATAACTTGCCTAATATGTATGCTAGAGGTTTTAACTCATTTACAACTTCTAAGCTGATGTACTTAGGTTATATGAGCCATTAATATGTTACCACCTCATTCGACAAGTTGCTTAAGTTACTCATGAGTGTATGAGCAACTTGCTTATTGTTTGATTTCATCTATGCCTATGCATGCACGGCCAAGGGGTCGATAAATACCCCTCATTTCAACTTTTCATAAAGGAGGTGATGATAGAATGAAAAAGGAAATTGCGAGTTCTCTCATTAGAAATTTAATCTTATTCTCTTTATCCCTAAGTGATGGTGAGTTTGAGCGAACGCTTTGTGTGAGTTAAGAGTGGCAATGCCATTAATGAACTCATTGTTGAAGTCCGTGGCTTGATTGTTAGCTTAACCATTAGAATAGGTCACATCCTTTTTATTTTATGTCGTTTTAGAGAATTCGAAATTCATAAGAGCTTGAGCATTAGATTAGCTTCTTATTTATTCCATTGGTGGCCTAGTCCCTGTGTGGAGTATTTGAGGGGCTTTTCTTCCTTCGTAGTTATCCAAAATTTGATTTCTCCCTTCCCTAATGTAAAGCACAAAAAAGTAACAATTATCCCCAACCCTCACAAGCTTCATTTAGTATCAACATAAACCAGGTTTATTTGTAGGCTTGAGAGTACAAGTCATATCCATTTTGTTTTTCATCTTAAATCTGATTTTGTTGTAGGTAAATCATAATTCTTAAAAGGTAGTGAGTTGGAGTTGCATCTCTTTCATTCCATTGGTGGCAAGACACTTTTATAAAGTGTTTGTCAAGCTCTTCTTTCGTACTTAGTTCTTTAGATTCTATTTGCCTCTGTTGAGAACAGAGTTTCCAAAAGATTTGGTTAGACTAGCTTTTAAGATTTGGTTAGACTAGCTTTTCTTTTTTTCATTGTTGGCTTAGCCTCTATGTTGAAAGATTGAGGAGCTTTCCTTCTTTTCACCCATTGCATTATCTCTCTCCTCACCTTTTTTTCCCACTAGATTAAGAAAAAAATCTTTTCAAGAAAAGGGTATAAATTGTGGGGGATTTACTCGGTTCTGTGCACCCTATTCTATCTTCCTCAAATGTATTTAGGAGGATGCAAATACCATTTTTGAAGGTCAAGATGTCTGCAATTGAGTCATGCCATTTTTTTTAAGCTAAGTCACGTTGTAGTAATTGAAATAAGCCCTTGAAACTCAGTTGATTGCTCTATCCATATGTCCAATTCTTCCCTTATATTTTTTGTGGTTATTTTATGTAGTTACAATGCTCCATTTTGGCTCCATGTGTTGTTATTGCAAACTTCAAGAAGTCTAGTTTCGTATGAATCAAGTTGGAAGTGATTTGGAGTTCATTTGGTCCACTACCTCAGATGTGAAATTCAAGCAAGAAGAAACTGTGTTCAATCTAGTGCCCACAGTTTGGCAAGTTATTATGGGGAGGATTGTTATTGCAATCTTTTGATGCATTTTAAGGCATAAAGATGTGTCTAAATATTTATTACAATTTTCTATGAACACTAGTGTGAAAGACCTCAATGAGTCTCTTATATCCAATCAAACAAGATGGGGACACATCCCTTAGATCCGTTTTCCAAGATCTAATTTGCAACAGCTTCCCTTTGCTTTTTAGGCTATTTTTGCCCAAATACAAATTTGTGGCAAATTGCATAACTTTGTAAATAAGTCCTAGTAAGGTGAAAATCAGATATAACATTTCTTGAAAACACTTAACTTAGGTGTCATACTCTTGTGGATGCATTGTGAAATTTTATTTTCTATTTTACCCTTTGTTTTTAGGTTTTAACTCAATGTAAGGAGCCTATAAATACCCCCATGTGCAGAATATCAGAGACGGTCATATTAGAATGAAAATCAAACTTATGACTTCTCTTATTAGCAAATGAAATCTCATTCACTTTATCCTTAAGTGGTAGTGAGTTTGAGTGACTTCTTTATGTGAGTTGAGGGTGGCAATGCATTTAGTTAACTGAATGGTGAGGACCTAGGCTTGATTGATGGCTTAGCCACTAGATCACATCATATCATTTTGGTTCTATGTTGTTTTAGAAAATTTGAAATTCATAAGAGCTTGAGCATTGGATTAGCTTCCTGTTCATTCCATTGGTGGCATGGTCTTTATGTGGAGTATTTAAGGGTTATTTCTTCCTTTGTAGTTAATCAAATTTTGATTTCTCCATCCCTAATGAAAAGCACAAAAAAATAGTAGTTTCCCCCAACCCCGACATGCTTTATTTGGTATCAGAGCAAAACCAGGTTTATTCCTAGGCTTGTGCACATCAACTGAAGTCATATCCATTTTGTGTTTGATCATGAATCTTATTTTGTTGCAAGTAAGCCAAAATTCTTAAAAGGTAATGACTTAGAGTTGCATCTCTTTCATTCCAAAGGTGACAAGACATTTATGTGGAGTTTTAGGGAATGTCTACCTTCTTACTTCATTCTTTAAAGTCTGTTTGCCTCTCTTAAAAAATGAGAATTCCAAAAGATTTGGTTGGAGTAGCTTCTTCTTCATTTCATTGGTGGCTTAGCCTTTATATGGAAGGTTTAGGAGCTTCCTTCTTTCATCCGTTTGATTTTCTTCTTCCTCTCCTTATCCTTCTTACTGGATTTGAGGACAAATTACTTTCGACAAGGGGTATGAACCCTAGGGGATGTACTAGATTATGCGCAACTTATTATGTCTTCCTCAAACTATTTAGGAGGCCAAATATAAGATTTTTGAAGGCCAAGTGTGTTTATAATTGAGTCATGCAATTTGTTTTAGGTAAAGTCAACTGGTCATCATTGAAATGAGGCCTCGAAGCCGAGTTGATTATTCTATCCTGTACGTCCTGTTTCTGGCTAATATTTCTCATGGCAGTTTATTGTAGTTAAAACCATACTTTTAAATTCTGGAAGTATAGTTTTATACGAGTGAAGATGGAAGGTATCTAGAGCTCATTTGGTCCACAAAATGAGTAGTGAAAGTTAAGTGGACAAGACTGTTCAATCTAGTGGCCATAGTTTCGCAACTAATTATGGTGACGGTTGTTACTATAACCTTTTCCTAAGTTCTACGGAATAAAAATCTATCTAAATATTTATCAAATTTTCCCTGTAGAAGCTGGTGTGAAAGATCTCAACGAGTCTTTAAAGATCACAAAATTTTCTTTTAGTAAATTACAAGAGATAGATTAATTTCATGATTTTAGGATGTTTTATTTTGTTTAAAATAGTTGTTCATAACTATTTGTGACGTAGTTGGTTGTTTGAGGCAAAGGAGGCCTCAATCAGCAGCAGACATCACAGGAGGTTCACTCACAGATGCAAACACAACTCACACACACAAAAAACAAAACTCATGCACACAACAGACTCAACACGCACGCAACACACTCAGCAAACACATAGGAACATCACACAATGAGAAAGAGAGAAAGAAAGAGAGAGGAAGAAGACAGGGAGAACGAAGAGGAGAGAAAGAAGGAGAAAGACACCCTGGGCTTGGGCAAGAAGAGGAGAATTTAACCCACCCTTTGGCTAGCAAGCTTACTCTTTGAACCAAAAAATTCTCAAGTGGGTAACTCTCTCCCTAAACCATGTTAATTTGAAATTAAATTGAAATTTTAATTTATGTTGAATATTGATGATTATGAGTTGTATGTAGTGTTTATTTAGTTGAATTATCAATTTTAAGTGAAAGGACACATTATGTGAATAGTTAGGGTTTTGATGAAAATTTGAGTAATTAATGTATAAGGTAGTGTTTTGATGGGAATTTGAGACTATGTAAGTGGATTTATGCCTTTCTTGAACAACCATGAATTAATAGCCAATTGTTGGATTTATATGATTAAAGTTGCCACCACAATTTTGGTGGCTTAGTGTTTAAAGCATGTTGAAAATTTGAATGAGGCAGTGGGCGAATGTTAATTTACAAGGAAAAAATAATGGGGACATGGAGAGGTGAAGCTTTAAAGGGGAGTATCTATTTAAAAAAAAAAAAAAAGAAGGGAGGTGCACTAAGTGATCTTTTAACTAGCTTGGCTTGGATGTTAGACATTGAAAAATATTATGATGATAATGGCCATTTGAAAAGTTTTGGACATGGGTCCTAGGTTAAGTATATTTAACTAAAAAGAGTTGCTGTAGTTGTAGTGTGACTAATGACCAAGTGGTAAGTTACTGAGAATCATGTTAGTGGATTTTGCTCAAAAACCTTCAGAAGTTCTCTTGGTTACACTAAGTGATTGCTAGCCTTGTTAACATTCTTACAAATTTTTATGGAATCTCTATTATATTTAAGATGTCTCATTAAGTAGTGAATTATTTTCTTGACAGTGACTTTTGAATTGTGTTGGATGCAAGAATAAGATTGTGGTAAACTCAATGTGTGTGAATTTGTTTTAAAAAGTGTCTTACGCCAAAATCTATGCTTGGTGCTTTATGAATGGTGTTCGTGTTGCCATGGCTATTCTATTGCTTTGGAAGCTTACTTACGATTTCTAAATTAAGTCGATTAAGTAGTTAAAATTTTCAAAAGGGAGTTTTCTGGTGAAAAGTGGTGGTTCATGGGAAAATACCATGTTTATGTGAGTGATTTTGAGGGCTTTACATTTTGGTCGGGTTCCAAAAAAGAGTGCAGCCTCTGCGTTCTAGTTCGTATAATTTATATGTTTGCATTATAGACTCTAGTGTGTCATGGGGATCCTAAGTATCCAGTGGGTATACATTTTAACTATATTGAGAAGGAGCTAATAACCAGCAATTATTGAATGGCCTAGGAACGAGTTTTTATTTCAAATAAGCGAAGTGTGGTGATTTTCTAAGGGTCTTTGCCCTAAATGGTGTTCAAAAAAGGATTTCAGTTTCATTCAACCGAAACTAAAAATGAATTGAAAATGTATTTTCACACTGTAGCATGTGTCTTGCTTACAGGTGAGTGAAAATGCTTAAATAGTACAATTTTGTGTCACTTTTATGAAGTTTTTATTTAGCACCCAGTAGAACAGAGCTTTTCAATTTCATCTTACTGAAAGTTTACAGAAGTGATTTCTTATCCTATACTACTAGTATGCCAATATCATTTGAGTGTTATTATATAATGAATAGTGTGTAAATGTTTTGAGTTATAAAGGCGATAGTTATTTACTGAACGTGTGGTTTGTTCACCCCTCTTTTCCCCATTTTTCAAGTTTGAAGTAATTTTTGTCTTCGTGGAAGAGCATTTCTTTTGTTTTTAATTACATGTTGGGGGATGTTTATGCATTACTTAATTTTTGTTAAATTCTCCTCTTGTAATTTGGTTGGCATGGAGCTATATCTTTTAGACTTGTAATGTTGTAGTGCATTGGTGGTTTGGCTTTGGTGATCTCCTTAGGGCCAACGCCATATTCTCTTGGTGTGACATAAGTTTGTTTGATACT
>NCQV01060314.1:0-13343 GCA_002740545.1 Lophocereus schottii
ATGGCTCGTCGAGTTATGAACTCCGGCGTGTAGCCGTTGAGTTATGTTTTATATGTTTACACTTCCGTTAATTTACAGAGTCTTATTGTAAGGCGTTTAGCCTGAAAACGGTCAGTTTTCAAAGGAAACTCTGTCCGTTTCATCCCAGAATTTAAGTAAGAAGTTAGAAAAACGTAACGCTTTCGACATTAGGGGCCGGGGGTGTTACAATATGGGTCACATATGAATGGTGGAATGCTAGCCAAGAGGGTCTAAAGGACGGACATTATTGGTCCATAATAGAGGTAGGCTATTATGCATATATGAAAAAGGTGTCATTAAAGACCAAGTATATGCCAATTTATACATCAGCCTCCCTCACTCCTCTTGATGTTAACTTCCCTGTAGTCCTTTTCAGCATAGAGAATCAACATCATTAGGAAAATACACCAAAAGGGATCGACAGGCATGAATATGTGCTTGTAGTAGTCGATTACTTCACCAAGTGGGTAAAAGTGGTCTCCTATGATAAAATTCCTTCAAAGCATGTGGCTAAACTCATCCTCAATGACATTATATGCAGATATGGTGTGCCACATGAATTAATAAGTGATTAGGGGAGAGACTTTAGAAAGCAAGTAGCAACCCTAATCAAAAAATATAAGATTCAGCATCATAAATCCTATCGTCCTGAAGTAAAGGGTGTAGTCACAGTAGCTAACAAAAATATCTGAAGGATGAGAAAAAGAGTGAAAATTATAAAGATTGGCCAGATAAATTCTCATATGCTTTATGGGGGTACAAGACGTCAATTCGTACCTTCATTAGAGAAACTCCATACCCTCGGTATATGGAATGGAAATGTTACTTTCTATTGAAATAGCAATACCCTCATTCAAGGTGATTGTGTGAAAGCTAATTCCAGAGTCAGAATGGGTAAAAACTCGATAAGAAGAGTTAGTGACGTTGATGAAAGAAGGCTAAGGGCATTACATAACATCTGGATTTACCAAGCTCGAATTTCAACAATGTTCAACAAAACAGTAAAGTAGATAGACCTCCGAGAAGGCGATATGGTTTTAAAGGAGATAAGAGCCACAATATAGGACTCACGAGGAAAGTTTAGACCAAATAGCTTAGGATCTTGCAGAGCGGTGAAACTTAGGGGTATGAATAAAGAGGAGTATGCTTAATATACCAACTGGATTAATTGAAGAAATGTTATGCCTTTTTAGTCCATAACAGGCTTTGGATTCATCCTTGCCCATAACAGGTTCATAAGACCTATTCTAGGCCGACACCAATAAAAAATAACAATAAAATGTATGATTGATGAACTACGAAGGCCTGATTCCACCTCAGATGTATAGGAAGCCCTGATGGCCCCACCTAATTACGAATTATTTACGTAAAAAAAAGATAAAAATAGCAAAGGCCAAGCACCAAAAGTGTAGGGCCAACAGGCATGACATGAGAGAGATACTAGCCATATCGAAACTGGGTCGGGTTCCCAGTAAACTTAGGCTAGTCCACTTTCTCTCTCACAACAAACAGGGTTAGTCCAGTCAAACAAAAGAAAAAAAGGAAAAGGCTATATAATTAGGAAAAGTGCAAACAATTAAGGACTTTTAATGGTAATAAGAGCAAAGTTATTACTTTTATTGCCATCTAGAAAATTTTAAGAACATACAACTCGGAAAGAAAGTCCTAATAGCATATTGCTATTATAAAAGCACTAAACTTTATTCTAAAGAAAACATGTAAAAGAGGTAAAGCTATAGTTCTTAATCCTTCTTTAACTTCTTGTCCCTCACGACTGGGGGAGGGGAGGGGTTGTCTTTTGGGGGGCTAGGATCCAGAGCTCTCTTATTCCCATTTTGAGATGAGTTATTCTCAATCATTCCTTTCTTAGCAGCATTCTCCTTAGCATAAAGAAACTTGCTTGCCTCAACATCGCGTCTAGTCATACACTTCAGATAATACTCAGAGACTGGTGGAGAGCGCGGGACAAACATCATCGCAAGGGTAGGAAGATGAAGCCAATAGTCCGCCCAAAACTTGATCCAAGAAGAGTCATTCTTGTAGTACCTGGGGATAATGTGGTCCAATGTAGGGACACATTGCTTATGATTGAATTGCCTTATTATTTGACCTAAAAAATAATCAGTGCCAGTGAATAAGCTGATGAGGCGGATATAGGCAAGGGTTTCCTTGTTGGCCACAAATCATCGTATGTGACACCACCAAATAACCTAACAAAGAGGAAGATCTGTATCTAATTAGTCGATCCAGTTTGCTATGGATTGATCCTTAAAAAGTGTCCTCCTTTGGCAAAATTAGAAGGCTAGGTGTGTACCCAAATTCCTTAGAATTTCTATCAATCTTAGATGCTTTAACAACCAAATCCACATAAAAAAAAAGAAAGAAAAGAGTTAGCAAAATCCAAGAGAGATACCTGCCGGTTTGCTAGCCTAGAAGAGGCAAAAAAGGAAGAGAAAGTAGAACATTACCCAAAAAAAAAAAACAACAGAAAAAAAGAGAGGAAAGGAAGGACTGAAACTCAACTAGGTTCTTGGGCCCAACGGGTCAAAGGCCTACCTACAACAGCAATGGGCTACCAAAGAAAAATTAATCTAGATGATGGTAGATGCAGTCAAAACACAAGCAAAGCATCATAGGTGTCTAGTCACATCGCACTTCCTCTACTACACTCAAAAGCATCACCAGCCCCTTATTTGTAGAACCATCCACAAATAGAAAACCCCAAGAAGACAAATAAGGGAAACCTTATGCCTAAACACACTATCAAGGGTATGACTATTCTTATAAAGGTAAGAGATTACAACATAAAGTCTACTTCATCCTAAGAGGTATGGTGGCCACATCCTCCTTACCTAGATGTACAAAGAAGGAAGATCCCTAGGGATGTAAGGCAAAAAACGAGGGCAATAAAGGGAAAGACAACAATAACACTAAATTCCTCCACTAGTGACAGCAGCTCTAAGGAAATCGCAATAAATCTTTAAATTAACATACGCTAAGAAGACTACTTGAGCGAAGACTTTTAAGGTCATGCTTATTTGGTGGTACGAAGGAAAGGGAGCCCAAAAGTGAACACCTTTTCAAATGAGATTGTGATTACTTTTTAAGCTTATGTGATTTCACTGGCAATTGATGAAAATTAACAGACCAGAAAATCTTAATTTATAGCTGCAAAGAGCTGATCAAAATTCAAGCAAAATTCAGCCAACTATTCTCTGAGGAACTAGTCCGATTCCACGACTTCATAGGATCAACAACCATATCCAATTTGGACCGGGCAGGAGTGCCAAATCAAATATGGGCTCGGTAGAAAGGCCCAGTGGAGATGCCGACCAGTATCTAGGGTTGGGCCGCCACCTATTTTCTTCCTTTATATTATTTTTCCACTACCCAGCTTACATAATTTGATTGATTTTAATTCATGAATTATTCAATAAAGTTTTTGAATTATTACTTAGGCCACACAACTCTTAAATACTTATCATTTGCTTTTTCTTTTTACGTCTCATAAAAATTTGCATGAAACTAACATTGCTTAAAAAGTGAAATTAAATTACAATTAAAAGCATCATACATAGACTTAATGAGATTGCCCCTACTGATTATCTAGGAACCCACTGCTGCTCCCACTAAATAAATAATCAACATAGCGCAAAGTATAACCAGAATTAATCAAGGTATGGCTGGTGCTAACATCGGCTCGAGGATTACCCCTAGGGGCCTAGGAATGGTGTGCAGGATCTTCATGCACTACTTCAGAGGAAGGATCATCATATAAAATATGGGACACATAGGTTTCTCCTAAAGAAGAAGACAAAGTATAAGGATATATAGGAGCACAAATTTGAAGCGGTTCCATGTCTAATGTGGAGTCAAGATGGGGCTCCTTTCTCTTACACGTGGAGGTTTAGAATGTCTTAAGCTCTAGCAGAAGAATGCCTTGTAGAAGGAGAGGCATGATACCTCTAAGGACGAGCATCTTCTTTAGGTCACTATGGTATAGATGAAGAAAAGTCAAAGAAAAGGAGCAATACATAAGGCAAACGCAAAGGAGACATGCATCTCATTTATTTCAGGATTATGACAAGTAAATAGGTTTATAAATACCCTCCTTATGAAGTGCAAATGGTGCACTATTAGCCCAAGCTGTTAGTAGTTATATTAAAAAGAAGAGAGGATTTAAAAGGTTGTAGTTCACCTTATGGATAAAAAAGTAAGCAACACACTTACCCGAGTAAAAGTAGTTAGAAAAGGGAGCTCTAGGCACTCCGATTTGAGAACCAATGGGATGTCCATATGAGTGGCTTCCTTCCCTTCGCTAGATAGAGAACGTTCAAGCTCGATATAAGAGCCTTGGTAGTCGTCACCTGCAAAACAAGAATCACAAATGTTAGCATCATTAATGTGGAATAAAAGGGAAGAAAGCAAAGAAGAAAATATACCAACTAGGTCATGACACACTAAAGATGAGCTGCATAATTACCAAGGCGGTCTACATAGTCTACAAAATGAATACCTAACTTCATCTTCGCCATGTCTTCTAGAGTAAGAGTTCTCACATAGAACATAGATTGAGTGGATCTAAAGGGACAAACAGAGGCCACTGGTTGGCAATTAGGGTAGTGACCTGCCCATCCAAGTACTAGATGAAACTAAAGGGTCCGTCCATAAGGATCCGTTCCTGAGTATTGAATTAAGTGGCTTCAACTTCGGGAGGTGTAATATGATTTTCCCATTGGCGAAAATTGACTTGCAAAGAGGAGGTCAGAAGAGAAAAATCACATAGTTGAGTTATTTTCGGAATAGAATAATGTTGTTGTTTTGAAAGCACTGATGGCTGCACGAAGACTTTAAAGATCTCCTGACCAGAATCAACACTGAATCTTATTTCCTTTGGTCCACGAGACCATTGTAAGGAAGCTTATGGGAGCCTACAACATTGGCAAAAGATTTGAAAAATATTCATAAAACCAAAGTTGTAAAATAAAATAGCTTAATGTTAGCAAGTATAGGGGGAAGTAAAAGAGGGTAAAAGTCATTGCCTCAATAACTCTCCATGAAGTCCCAAGGGATATACTTGTATGTTGCTCCCCATGAGTGCGCTTAGTTTCCAAAACCTTTGCCGCATTCCACAGATAAGGGTGGAATATGTGGGAACTCACCAAGTTTAAACTTCTTACTTTGTCTAACTCAACCAAGTCAATCAAATAATGAAAATGACAACTGTTACCAAGTCGACAAAGATAGTTACACCTAAAAGAAGGCTAAGAATAATACGGGTTTGTTGATTAGCCGAATGTTATGCACACTGCTCATCATCATGCATAAACTCATTGAGAATACTATAAAAAAGATGATCTTCAGAGGAATAGACTTGATGATTAGACAAAAAGGTGTAAGAGTTGGTTACGATGGGTGTAGAAATTCACCTGGTATACTAAAGACTCCCCTGTGAATCCAAGACCCACTAGCATTGCAAAATCAAAAGGAGTTATAATCATCTCCCCAAATGGGAGGTGAAATGTGGTGGTCATGTCCCAAAAGCTCTAAACCACACCACAACTAAGACATCAGTTTGTTAAATCTACCACTTCATTGAATACAAAATAAAGCACTGTAAGCCCTACATGCTCTAGCACCGCTCGCATTTGAACTCCCTGATGTCCTAACTCCCTCAGAAATTTCCTAGGGGGACCAACACCCCTAATTAGATCATCCTAAAAAAACAAAAAGTGGCAATTAGATCTACATTAGATGGAAATAAGAAAGAAAATTGAAGAAAGAAGAACACTTACTACATTTATAGTAGCTTGGCCAGATGC
Source organism: Lophocereus schottii (assembly GCA_002740545.1). Lineage (NCBI taxonomy): Eukaryota > Viridiplantae > Streptophyta > Magnoliopsida > Caryophyllales > Cactaceae > Lophocereus > Lophocereus schottii. The sequence goes on from NCQV01060314.1 coordinate 5,844, forward strand.
ATGACGACCCATATCTAGTAAGATATCACGCACAGTCTAGGCATCAACGAGCCTCCACTCCCCCTTAATGATGGAGTCTTGAGGAAGCCTTACCTCCCTGCATGGTTGATGAGCTCTTCTTACACTCATAATTTTTTAAAACACAATTATAATATTCCTAATGGAGAAATGAATAAATGGAAAGAATTAAGAGAGGAATGCACACTCGAATACGAGATAGAAAAATAGTGTGACTTATGCAGAGCCCAGGGGGATATTTATAGAAGAAGAGGGCAAGCTAAGGGAAGTGGAAACTCAGGTTCTAGTTGGGCATTCTTTGCGAAATGCATGCAAACAAAACACTGGAATTCAAGGAGAAGGAACGAAAAAAAAAAAAGAAGAGCCAAAGCACCGATAGGCACCATGGCGTGCAACAAGGAGGGAATGCAAGAATTCAAGCATTCAATGTAAGAACAATAGCTAGGGACCTAATCGGTGTCATCCTCATGCATGCAACTTTGAAAACTCAATCAATAAATAAGAATCCAGGAGATAAGGCAAGAAATGATGCCCGAGGACCCGACCGATTCCCTAAAGAAGCAACTTCACATACATTACCTTATCAAAAAATGGTCAAATGTGATATGGTCAGATTCTAAGGGGAATTATGACTACAAACATTACCTTTCTCATGCATCAAAATAAGCTACAAATGGAAAAGAAGAGAAAATGGCAAAGAGGGGACCCAACTGGGGTTCACCACTACATGCCAAGAAAGTGACAAGTCTAAACTTGACAATTTATCACTTAAGCTCTTCAAAACATGCATTAGCTTTTGTAATAATGGAGGAAAGAAAGAATGAACAAAAAAATAATAGTAAGCAAATAAGGTAAGGGACCTGAAGTAAGATCATAAATTCAAGAATCCATTAGACCCGTAAAAGGTTCGCTACTCTGGAGAAAAGATAAGTCCACTAGACTAGCAAAAGGTCCCATAATCTAGCAAAAGGATAAGGCTACTAGAGTGTTGAAAGGTCCACTAATCTGATGAAAGGATAAGTCTGCTAGACCGATGAAATGTCTACTAATCCAGTGAAAGGATAAGACCACCAGACCAGCAAAAGCTCCACTAATCCAGCGAAAGGATAAGACCACTAGATTGGCGAAAAGTCCGCTAACCTTGCAAAAGAATAAGTCTACTAAATCGGTGAAATGTACCCTAATTTGACGAAAGGATAAGCCAGCTAGACTGGTGAAAGGTCAGCTAAGTTGATGAAAGGATGCATTCAAAAGTCCACTAATCTGCCGAAAGGATATATCTACTAGACTGCTGAAAGGTCCACTCCTTTGTCGATAAGGAAAGTTGCTAGACCGACGAAAGGTTTGCTCCTCCGCAACAAGGAAATCTACAAGACTGGCAAAAGGTTCGCTAATCCGGCAAAAGCATAAGAACACGCTAGCTAGACAAACAGCTACAAGTGCATAGTCTTGTTTTGACCATTGCTTTAGTTTGGCTCGATCAAAGTGGGGAATAACTGTAGACACATAATAATAGCATATGTATTTTTAAATTGCCTTATGATGAAAATAAGATCACAGCTATGATTTTCGGCACCTAATGAAGTGATTAATAAGAAAAAAAAAAACTAATTCAGTGAATGAGAGTCTAATTAAGGAACCTAAAGTCCAAGGCACGTGAATTAGCAAGCCTACTAGGCTAGGAAATTGGCCAGTTCACTCAAAAGGAGCCCAGTCATGTTCCCTCCTTTTCCCCACCCTAAGTCAAAGCCAGTTTAATTAGCCCTAATTCTAGTCTAAGATTGATTAATCTAGTGTGCCTAAAGTAAATCCATTAAAATTAAATCAGATGAGACTAGGAGTTGTTCTCCTTTTCCTAGGCTAAGGTCTATTCATCATGTATAAAAGGAGGCTGCTCCCTGGGATTAGGATCAATTAAATCATCATCAGTCGATAAAGATTAGCAAGTGACAAGAGATCGTGATTGAGAGGGAAAAAATTGTAAGGGATTTTCTACAAAATTCAAGAGACCAAATCCTGAGTCTCCTGTTGAGGGCACCAAGGGTTAGTCACTTTTTTATGTTTCCTAAGTAAATCAGGTAAGTTGTCATGAGGGTAAAGTTCTATCTTTCTTATGCTTTGCTAGTTGATCTCTTTTATTATAGTTTTGATTTGACCATTGCTAAAGATGTAAATTTCTAGGGGTTCACTGTAACTTATTTACGTTGCTTTTGTTTACATTGGACTAAAATTTGTACCTTTTGCATGATTTAATATGATTTTACGAATATGTTGCATGAATGTGTGCTGGTGCGATTAAAAGTTTGATTTCCTATATTAAATAGTTAGAGGCCATTAGTGATGATGGCAGTGATATGATGCATCTCATCACATGATCATACTATTGCCTTTGAATCTACATCCTCGATTGGAGACTAAGGAGTCGAGATGGTTCCTACACTAGGGAATACTTAGGGCCTTTTGAAACCTTTTTGAAGCAAAATCAACTATCCCTTTGGTTGTCCCTATCGGTATGATTTACTTTGAAAAATGGTATGGTTCATAAATTTTCCTAAAACTCTTTGGTGAAACTACTTAATGCGTAATTGGTATTTTGCCTTTCCATTCTTTTTATTTTTAATTCGTCTTTTTATTTTCCACAGAACCATTTTGATCTAAGAAAGTGCACTTGTTTGGACTAGGAACTCTGTAACGCCCTAAATTAATCATGTTTCACTCTTTATATCCTCCTTCATAAATCCCTTAATAATAATCTAGATAACCCAATGATAGGGGCATTACCGCCGTCCAAAAGGACAAAGTTTGAAACATGAGTGCTATAAATAATATAGCTAAGCATAACCTCAAACATATACATTCACATAAAGTGTTAACCAACGAAAGGTTTGTAAACCATAGTAAAATAACTCACTATATAATCTACATCTTCATCCACAGAAAAATTCAATATACAACTTTAAGGTATGCATATACTGCATTATTTCTGATCCACCTGGATTTCCTTGCGTCACTTATTCTCTTCAGCTAATTTGTTGGCATGAGGGCAATTCTCTGAGCATTTGCCTAAAACAAAACATGAAAACATTTCGAACTGTGAGCCGAAGCTCAGTATGTGCATTCCTGTATTGATAAATGATCTCCAAATAAATGGTTTGGGCAGCCGCTTTGCAATTCAATGTAAACTAAAACAGAGAATAAGATAAATGTAAAATCATATTGCTAGTTATTATCTGATAGTGAACCCCTTGATACTATTATGATCTATGGATAGGTATACACCTGCCAAACCGATCGGAGACCTGGCCTGAAGCCGCGCAGGTAAATGAAGGGTGAATGCCCTATAGATGATAACTGACGGGGTCACTAATTAACTGATAAATCACTATGTAAACTGATTTATTGATGTACTTACCAAAACATGATAGCGTTGATAAATACACTCTGATTTTTAAAGATATAGGCAATGGACGTACATGAAGTCTTTAAAATGATATTTCACTTGATAATACTTATGCACAATGAAAACGATCGACTTGGCCCCATTTCTGTTTAAGAGATGTCATTATAGATAAACGTAGTTAGTAAACTATGTTTACTGACATAATTTATAACTTTAATGGAAATCGATTAATGAAAAGACTTCCACAGTCCCAATAATTCAATGTAAGGTAAGTTAAACCAAAATGATTTGAAAACAAATCAATTAGGGTTCTTGAACTTGAAACATAACAATCTAATAAAAAATGGATTTTAATTGATATAAATGAAATATGAGTTTCTAATATCTCTGAAATGGATAATAGAAAGTGTAATGCTTCTAAAATGGATAATAGAATGTGCAATAATTCTAAAATGGATAATGGAAGGTTTAATGCTATGAAGGGTGTTGTGAGGTTCATAAAGGCTCAAATAACCACAGTTTGATCCGTTAAGCACTTATTTCTTTCCTCACACAATATCGTTTGATGGTGTACATTAGAAAATCCATATCTTTCACTCCCGACTGCCAATATAAAACCCCAATATGAAAAGCTTGTAATGTCCACTAAAACTTTCATTTAGGACATAAAGCATGATTCACATAGTAAAGTCCCTAAAATTAGAGTAGAATACAAACATGCACAATTTTAGTCCTATCTGCGCAGTCGTAGGAAAACCACCATAACTGTTTCCACAGAATTCGGATTAAGGAGATTCAAAAGGCATTTGAAAGATAACTCCTTGATATATCCACGTACCAAAATTCACAATTTTTCAATGGCCCAATCAATACCAGTTTTTCCGTAAATTCCCCCGTTCAAATATGCTCCCAGTTTCGGTGTATTCTGCGTAGTCTTCAGTAAATTGGTCATAACTTTGCGTACACAACTCAGAATCAAGTAATTCAAAATCCTATTGAAAGCTAACATCCTGCTCTAGCTACTCACCAACAATCACAATTTTTTCATGCCTCGTTTGTTACCAATTTAATCCGAAACAGACCCCTATTTTGGGTCTGTTTCCAGCCCAAAATCGCTTAGTTTCAATCTTTTCTTCACAAATCCACCCATTACAATCACTCTTTAACTCATCTAAATGATAATAAACATCTTGATATTCATTATCAATGCCAAATAGTACAAAACCTCTTTTAAAACAGTCAAACTTCATCATTACAACCTACACTTGCATGAACATGAACAACTTCAAGCATCGCTTGCTTTCAAGCTTAATCAACAACCAAAATATCAAAACAACTCTTGATTCCATGTAAACAACATGATCAATAATCAAAAACAAGAATCAAACTCCAAAGCACGATCAAATCAACAAGATAAAGTGAGGATATTACTCACTTGTGCTTAAATATGGAGGTGTGAATGATGTGTGAAGAGTGTGGGGTTGTGGCTGGTAGTTGGGGGGATGTTGGAGGCGACTGAGAGGTGGCTGCCTTGGTGGTTGCTGGTGGCATAAGGCGGCAAAATGGGCTGGCAGTAGGTGGCTGTGGGAGAGGAGAAGGAGGAGAAGAAAAGAGAGCCTTGAGTTTGTGTTTTACTTGGATGAAAATTGCTCTTGAGTCACTTGCATATACTTGGTTGCAATTGAAGTGAAAATACATGGCTGAGGATTCACCACCCCAAAATAATATCTTTGCTAATTACAATTAGGGATTAATGATAATAATTAGCTTAACGAATGGATTAGGAAGTTGTTGGGCCAAAATTGGGTCCAATTGAGTTGTGCAAAACGTCCCGATGCGATAAAATATTTACGAAGCACAAAATTAAATTTTTTGTGATGTTACGAAAATAATTATCGAGGCCTGCTATCAATTTTTTCGAAATTTTCCGGTAAATGAAACTCGAATTGCAAAGTGCGGCTCAAAATGAATTCTCCCAAGTGGGATAATTAAATAAGATAAATATATGTGAAAAATGAATAAAATGACTTAATTAAATAAATGAACATGATTTGGGGTCGAGCTATTGCAGCATTCCCCCCTTAAAGAGTTTTGTCCTCGAAACTTATGAATTTTGTCAAAATGTGCAAGGTTATCTAAAGTAAGTGTGGGTACTTGACTTTCACCTGATCCTTAATTTCTCAAGTAAGTTTTGAGAAAGTATGATTTGCCCAAAGTAATTGGGTTAAGGATATTTGCTTGATATTTAACTGATGAATCCTGATCTAATATCTGGACTCGGTACTTGTGAAACACAAGACCCTCAGTGATTGCAATGGGTTTGATTATGACAGTGTGATCAGGATATGAATTGTACTACCGGAGTTGTGAGGTAAGGAATACGTTATGCACGTATTTGACTTATATAGGTAGGCCTAGTAGACAAGCTATGGAATTCGACCTTTCAATGAACTGATATAGTCCAATAGATCTCGGCCTTAACTTAGTTCGTAGTTCAACCTCCTTACACCCTTAATTGATGAAACTTTCTGAAAAACCTTGTTATATAACTGAAATTTCAGGAAGTCCCTTCTTTTAGCAACATAGCGTTTCTGTCGGTTTCAATAGGATATTATCAGGAATCTTCTGATAGGTGTCACCTTACTGAATGCTGGAGAAGATCTTCATAACCTATAAAATAATTTTATTGTTAATGTCTGCTGTCATTTTATCCTGATGTTTCATGTAAGATGTTCTGCTGGTGCTATCAGAGTGTCGCTAGCTAAGAGTTCTATACTTTCTTCAAATGCAAATGTTGGTTGTAGGCCGTGAAGTACTACAGGCTCCAACTCAGAAGAGTTAGATCCATTGATATTTTAGATGCTTGCCCATCCATTTCAGGATGATAAGAACTGCTAAAATTCCATCGAGTTCCAAAAGGCTCTTTGAAGTGCTTACCCAAGGCAAGCTTGTAATCTCTAATCTCTATCAGATACTATATCTGAAGGAATTCCATGATAAAGTCTATTGTAATTGAATCCCCTTCTCAAGATTTTGCTTCATTCTTTGGAACTCAGGATCACTATCCTGATCTACTCTAATTTCCTCCATGAGGGAGGACTGTAAGGTAGGTGCCTACAATTGAACATTCGCCTTCCTGTGCGACACTAATTAAATGCCCAAGTCCTCAAGCTCTCTCAAGAGATTCAACTGACTGAATAATCACTATAGTGCACAAGGGATGTCCTGTCTTCCTATTCAGGGCATCTGACACAATATTTCCTGTTCTTGGTTGACATTGGATGTCCAAATTATAATCCTTAAGCAATTCTACTCAATGCCTTTATCTCAATTGGAGCTTCGTCTGAATAAAGATGTACTATAGACTTTGATGATCAGTATAGGTTCTTGCATGGTATCCCATATACGTAATGTCTTCAAATTTGCAGTTCAAAAGCTACAGCTACTAACTCCAGATCATGGGTAGGAGAACTCTTCTCATAAGACTTAAATTGTTGGGAGGCATAATCCATCAGTTTAACTTCATGCTAACTTTGGAGTTTTCGTCACCAAATTGGTCAGGGAAGATAATAATTGGTAAATCCTTCCTGAAACTCAATAATTCCCTCTAAGCTCAAACAATTTCTAGTCTCAGTGCATTGGTGGGTGTTGGACATTTTGAACTGCTTTCACTTTTTGCAAATCAAACTAATCTCTTCCTTTGAAACCATATGTTCCAAAAATACCATTGCTTATAACTATAACTCATGCTTCTTGTATTTGCTATGTAACTAATGTTCTCGCAAGGTCTGCAACACTATCCTTGAATGAACAGGATGCTCATCTTTGTCTTTGGAATATTTCAAAATATCTTTTGTAAATACCACCACAAACTTATCTAAATAGGGACTGAAACTTTATTCATAAGATCCGTAAAGGCCGTAGGGCCATTGATTAGGCCAAAAGGCATCACAATGAATTCATAGTGACCCAAACATGGTCCTTAGTGTGGTTTTGGTAATATCTTCATGTATAATCCTACGTTGATGGTACCCTGACCTCAAATCAATCTTAGATAAGATTCATATTCCCTGCAGTTGATC
>NCQV01060315.1:19152-43896 GCA_002740545.1 Lophocereus schottii
AAGTATAGGTACCCCATTCTACGATTGACTTCAGAAATAGATACCGTTACAGCTGTAAAAATCTGACCCGACATGATAACTCGACCTAAACCTGACCCAAATTTACTAAGAGAAACACGAACCTGACCCGAGCTGGGCCGATCTCAACCTGAAGTCGACACGATTCGATCGTTTAGTGTGAAAATTTATTAGTTTTCAGTTTTAATCAAATCTAAGCTATTTTCAAGGCCGACACAAAATTGACCCATTTATTAAATGGGTCGACCTGACCCGACCCATTTTACATCTCTAGATACCGCCAATTCAAAGCGAGAGATGGGGATGAATAGAAAAAGCCTTTAAAACTAAGCGAGGATTATATGAGTGGCTTGTAATGCCATTTGGTTTGTCTAATCCTCCTAGTACTTTCATGAGACTAATGAATGAGGAGATTAAACCTTTTATTGGTCTCTCCTTTATTATATACTTTGATGATATTTTTGTATACAATCGAAATGAGAGAGAACACAAAGAGCATTTATGACAAGTTTTTTAAGTTTTAAAAGAGAAAATATTCTATGCGAAGATTAAGAAGGGTGAGTTGTTCACTCCACAACTGACTTTTCTTATATGTGTGGTTTCATCTAAGATATCTAAGTAGATCAAGGCAACGTGGAGACCATATAAGCTTGACCTCAGCCTAAGACAGTCACAGGGCTGAGAAGTTTTCATGGTTTAGCTTTGTTTTATAGGAGATTCATTAATAACTTTAGTTCTATCATGGCTCTGATCACTTAATGTATGAAGAAGGGGGCATCAACCTTAGAGCTTTTAAAGATATCAGGCAGAGGTTATGCCAAGTACTGGTTGTAGTCCTTCCAAACTTTGAGGATTTATTCAAATTAGAGTGTGATGTAAGTGGAGTACAGATTGGACCTATCCTAATCTAGCATAAGAGCCTATTTCCTATTTTAATAAGAAGCTCAATGGCTTTAACTCATTTGGGTCATTACCGCAAGCCTAGCCACCTTGTATTTTATTCAAATCACCAAGCACTTTAATACATCAATGGAGAACTTAAGTTGAATACGAGACATATAAATCGGTGGAGTTCTATAATCACTCAACCTTACAAGCACAAGGGTGGAAGGAGAACATGGTGGTAGATGCTGTTTTAAGAAGATTGATTTCCTTTTTGTTTTGGAAGCTAAAGTCCTTGTATTTCATTCAATTATGGAACCTGAAAAACAGATCCAGATTTCAAGGAATTCTTACAAGAGATTCTAAGAGACAGCCCCTTCACTATCTAAGAAGGTTATGCATTTAAGAGCAATAAGCTTTGTATCTGAAGAAGCCCTTTGTAAGAGCTATTCGTTTAAGAGGCTCACCATGGTGCTCTAACTGTCTATTTTAGCCTTAAAAAGACAACTGAAATTAGGAAATTTTTATTGGCCTAAGATGGGAGGAGATGTGCACAAGATCATTATAGCTTGTTCTGTTTATCGCATTCCTAACAGTCAATCCTACCAAGGCTTATAGGGCCTATTACGTATAGCTATGAAGGCTTGGGGTGATTTGAGTATGGATTTTGATGGTGGCCCTCTTTAATACCTATAGGGGGAAGGATACGATCAAGGTGGTTGTGGATAGATTCTCTAACATAGCATACTTTATTCTATATCACAAAACTGATAAACCGTTCCACATTATTGAGCTCTATTTTAAAGGGATCGTTAGGCTACATGGTGTGCCCAAAACCATGGTTTCTGTTAGGGATTCCAAGTTCCTATCTTACTTTTGGAGGAGATATTAGAAGCTACGTGGTATTAAACTCTTGTTTAGTATGCCTTACCATCCCAAACTAATGGGCAAATTAAGGATTTGATGCTACCCCATGTTGAATTTGCTTACAATAGGGCGCCTTTTTTTGCTACATTGCACTCACCTTCTGAATGTGTTTATGAAGTGAATCCCCTTATGCTTATTGAGTTGCTGCCCATTCTAAGTGAGTCAAGAATGAGCCATAAAGCTAAGTGAGACCCAAAAAGATGAAGAAGATGTATGAACAAATCAAAGAACATATTGAGAAGTTAAATGCATCTCATTAAACAAGCACCGCAAACACCTAGAGTTTAGCCCCTAAGGTTAAGTTTGGCTACACATAAGGAAAGAAAGATTTCTAACCAGAAGGAAGAACAAACTCATGTCAAGAGGAAATGGACTATTCAATGTCATTGAAAGAGTGGGAGATAATACTTAAACTTTTAACTCCAAGGAGACATGGCTAATTCAACCACCTTTTGATTATAATCCTTATGTAGAGGACAACATTCAAGATTCTTTAGACTTAAGGGCAAATCCTATTAAAGAAGAGAAGGTTGATTTAGAACAAGTACCTAGAGGGTTCTTGTAATCTAAATTAAACTCTAGGCAATATCAATGCCAAAGAGGTTCAAGGTAATCAAGCATTAGTCCTAAAAATCCAGGCCATGTTTAGGGCTGTCAAACAGGTTAGGTCGGGTCGACCCATTTAATAAACGGGGCAATTTCGTATCGGCCTTGAAAATAGCTTAGATTTGCTGAAAACTGAAAAATAACAAGTTTTCACACTAAACGGTCAAATCGTGTTGACTTCGGGTCGAAATTAGTTCGGTTCGGGTTGGATTCATGTTCCTCTCAGTAAATTTGGGTTGGGTTTGGGTCGGGTTATCGTGTCAGGTCAGACTTTGACAGCCCTAGCCATGTTCTCCTTTTTATGTCAAGAATTGAGCACAGTTTTGGACGACATTTTCTTTGCAGATTTAAGACGTCCTATAGGCAAGTTGTACGTTATTGGACTCCCTAAGATGTCTAATTTTTCATGAACAAAGTAATTTTAGCCTATGTCAAAGGCATTTTCTAATTAGGCATGAACAATCATCCTATATAGAACTTGTCTAGTTCAACCCACTTTTGTGGTTTAGGTTGGTTCTCCACCTGAAACCTAATTTAGGGCCAATATTTTTAATTAGGATGCTAGCCAACATTCTATGGCATCATCAGGAAATTCGATGCTAAATCAAATTCTTTATGAGATTTAGTTGATCAAAATTGACTTATGTAGGATGGGCTTTACTCTAATTCATGAGCTGAAGCAAACTCAAGCAATATGACCTATTTGCAATCTGATTCAATCTTGGTTCTAGAACAGTGATAGCGTTTAAACCAAAATAGAGGATATGAATGGATATAGATAATGTCACTACCCAAGCTAAGGAAGTATTCCACCCTCCAAACTATAAAGGCTAAGCAATAAGATTTAAGTTTAAAGGAAACCACTCAAGTTAGCAACCAATTTGATTGTTAAAGGAAACCATGAAGGAATAACATAGCAAAGTCAAAACAGCTTGTTTAGGCCTAATAAATGCGGATTAGCACTGAAAAAAGGTCATTCCCCAACCTACACTTGGCATAGAACTGATTCGAATTCATGGATTAGTTCTCTAGGATTTTCATAAGAATTCTAAATGGAAACATCAACCCTAAAACAAGTTTAGGTGAGAGAACCAACCAGAAACTCAAATTGGGTCTGAAAACTATAATGGTTGGCAAAATGCAGCTAAATCACAATGAAGAAGTTGTCATGATTTGGATTTCCCTTCATGGATTGACACTTTATTATGCTAGTTATCAATCTGAGCAAAACTTCGTGACTGAGATTAGGATTTAGGTAGTAATCGTGCCTAATCTTTCAACATGGTCAGACTAGAAATCACCAGTACACCTTCAGTGTTTTGGTCTAATGCAGAAAAATGCCTAAGACTTAGGCTAAAATTGAGCTTCCTCAATGAAACTATACATCTTAGGGAATCCAGAAAAGTAGGGCATGCCTATGGGCCATCTTGGGAATTCTAAGAATCATGCCATCCAAAACCAAGCTAGTTCTAGATTGGAATAGGAGAACAAGGAGCAGATCTATTGGGTCATTGCTTACTTTTATTAGTGTTCCATAGCTTGATTAGCACCATGATATTGATTTAGATTAAGGGAACTCTATAGGATGCCTTACTTTACATCGGCCTCCCCTTCTTCAAGAGAATTTGACCTTAAATCTGAATGGTCTTCAAAACAATCCTCCACATAAGTATACAAGTCACCAATGTTAAATGGGGCTAAAATAGCCATGTCACTAGGGAGTTATCACTTGTATGCATTTCCTCCCACTATTTTAATGATCTTGGATGGTCCATCCCTTTTACCTATAAGCTTGTTTTTTCTTCTAGATGGAAACCTCTTCTTCCTCAGGTATAACCATACTAGATCTCCCATGCTGAACTCCATTTACTTTCTAACATTGTTTGCTATTGTCTTGTAAGCTGCATCAACCTTCTTAATATGATACGTCACTTGCTCATGCAACTTCTTGATCCTTTTAGCTCTTATCTTAGCATCATAGCTAACCCTTGACTCACTTGGTAGAGGCAGGAAGTTAATAGGAGTAAGGTGGTTCACGCTATACACACACTCAAAGGGAGTGTTTGGTAGTATAAGAAGGAGTGTTATTGTAAGAAAACTCAGTATGGGGTAGCTTTAAATCCCAATCTTTCAAACTTTTACTCACTAAACTCCTAAGTAAAGTCGTAAGAGTCTAATTGCTTATGTCTATTTGGCCATTAGTTTGGGGGTTGATAGGCTGTGCTAAATAAGCATTTAGTGCCTAATAGCTTCCACAAACTCCTCTAGAAGTGGGGTATAGGTTTGGAGTCTCGATCAAACACAATGGTTTTAGGCACACCATGGAGCCTAATAATCTATTCAAAGTAGATCTCATTAGTGTAGCTTGCATCATCAGTTTTGGTGCATAGAATAAAGTGGGCTATCTTTGAATCTATCCTTAACAACCAAAACTGCATTCTTCCTCTTGAAGTCATAGGGAGAGCAACATTAAAATCGATATTTACATCATCCCAAGGCCTCAAGGGTCCAAGTAGTGGGGTGTATAGGCCTTGGTGGAATTGACTTTTGGCTTTGTGCCAAATGGAGCAAGCTAAAATGATCTTGTCAACATCTCCTCCCATATTAGGCACTAGAAATGTTATTTTAGAATATTAATAGTCTTCTTTAGGCCAAAATCGCCAACTAGAGCACCACCATGAGCCTCTCAGACAAGTAGCTCTCCTAAAGAGCACATAGAAATGCAAAGATTGTTGTTTCTGGATAGATAACCTTGTTGGATGGTGTAGGGGTGAACTTTTAAAACTTCCTTAGTCAAGAGCTCAAAATCTAGATCCTTATTATAAATTACTTGGATTGAATGACATCCAATAGAAAGTAAGGTATACCTTCTGGAAGGGCATCCATAACACATTCTCTTTTCCACTCTTGTGTTTGTAAGTTAGAGAAACTCTAGTCATTTTTCATATTTGAGATTCAACTTGTGTCAACCATTGATATATTTGAGTGCTTGATGTTTTGAGTGCAACACAAGAGGTCTAAGCTTGAGGTAATGACCCCAATGAGTCAAAGCCCTCATAGTAGCATAAAATTCATTGTCGTAAGTGCAATAGTTGTACTAAAACCATTGGGCTTCTCACTAAAGTTGGCAATGGGCCTTTTCGATCGAATTGGGAGAGCTCCTATCCCAATTCCACTTGCATCACATTCAAGCTCAAATAAGTCTTCAAAATTTGGAAGGGCCAAGATAGGTGCTTGGTATAGTTTCTGTTTGATATCTTCAAAGCCCTTCTAGGAAGTCTTGGACTACTCAAAAGCCTCTTTCTTTATGAATCAATAGTGGAGGCCATGAATGAGCTGAAATCTATAATGAACCTTTTGTAGAAAGAAGCTAAACCATGAAAACTGCTCATCTCTATGGCTGTCTTGGGTTGAGGCCAGGTTTGGATTGCCTCAATCTTGCTTTGATCAACCTAAATACCTTTGGCTGAAGCTACATAACAAAGGAAAGTGAGTTGTGGAGTGAAAAATACACACTTTTCAATCTTGGCATAGAGTTTTTGCCCTCTCAGAACCTCAAATACTTGTCTTAAATGCTCCTTGTGGTCACTTTCATTTTGACTGTAAATAATACTATCATCAAAGTATACCACACAAAATGAGCAATAAAGGGTATAAGGACCTTATTCATTAATCTCATGAAAGTACTAGGGGTATTAGACAAACCAAATGGCATGATAAGCCATTCATACAACCCTTGTTATATTTTAAAGGCTGTTTTCCTCTCATATATATCCTTCATTCCAATACGATGCTATCCACCGCTCAAATCAATCATGTAAATAGTCAGAACCAGGAAACTCATGTCGCATATTATTATTAATGACATGGTTATCCACACACATCCTCATTGTTACATGCTTCTTTGGGGAAAGAAAAGTTGTGGTAGAACATGGACTCATGCTTTCCCTAATGTACCCCCTATCAATGAGCTCTTGAACTTGCCTTTGAAGTTCATTCATTTTTTGGTGGGGTTATATCGATAAGCTAGTTTGTTTGGTAGGGCATCTTCCGACAATAGGTCAATTTGGTGTTTAATAACTCTAAGTGGAGGTAATTTTATAGGGGCAAATTAACTAGAAAAACTTCCTTAAACTCATGGATAAGAGGTTGGGCTAAAGAATGCAAGGGTATCTCTTCCTCTCCTTTTTCCAACACATGCAAAGAATAAATATTTTTACCATTGTTTATGGAGTTCTTAACCTATGTTTCACCCAGAAATAGGGCTTTCTCATTTGTGCATCCCTCCCCATTATCCTAATAGTAGGTTGGATTTGAGTTGCGGGCAAAGGGGTAAATCTATAACTCTGACCTTTGACTTTAAAGGAATAGGTATTGGTCTTTCCATGGTGAATGATACTTTTGTTAAACTGCTAAGGTCTACCAAGTAACATATGAGATGTATCTATAAGTAAAACATTGCATAGCACTTCATCTTTAAAGTTACCAATGGAGTAAGCAACCAAGGCTTGTTGACTCACATGTACCTTATTTCCCTTTTTAAGCCATTGAAATGAATAAGGCCGTGGGTATTGGACAGTAGGTAGTTTTAGGTTATTAATCAAATGGACAGAAACCACTATGGTACAACTACCTCTATCAATGATCAAGCTATATACCTTGCCTTAGATGGTGCACCATGAGTGAAAGAGATATTCTTTTTGGTTTTCCTCTTGGGGTCCTTCCATGGTATACAAAATCCTTCTAAGTGAGAGCATCTCTCCCATATTAGAAGGTAAGAAAGTAGCTTTTTTCTCCAATTTTTCATGTTCCTCACGTGTTTGCAAGTGAATTTAGTCGATCTCCTTAATTTTTATAATGGCAAGTGTTCTTCTATTGGGATAGTCAGCTTGAAAGTGATCATACCTTAGCATTTGAAGCACTGTTTGCCATCATGTTTCTTAGAAAACTCTTTAAAAATGCTCTTACCATAGCTTTGCTCTTATCTTCACTTAGAGCAGCTTTGGGCTTAAAATGAACATAGGGCTTAATTTGTGTGCTTAGCCATCAGTAGGAACTAGAGAATGATCTCTTGTTCTTGGAATGTTTTTCTATCTTTGTAGTCAACTTACGTATGTCCTCAAAGGACAAGTAAGGTTATAGTTCAACCTTCTCAGGAATATTGGGATCAAGCCCTGTTAGAACCCTAGCCATGGCATGCTCGGTTTCTTCCTTTAAGCCACTTTTGATTTGGAGTTTCTGAAACTCCCATATGTATTCTTGAACATTCATACATCATTGACTCAAGGATGTGACCTCAAGATACAGATCACGCTTGTAATTTCATAGGAGAAACCTCTTATGCATGAGCTTTTTTAGTTTGAACCAAGTTCTGATCTGGGACTTGCCTTCCTTTTTCGTTTGTCTTTTGGTGTTTTCATACCGAAGGGAGGCATCCTTTTTTTGTTTGAGGATGCCCATTTTAAAGGATTCTCTTGAAGGCAGTCCTTGATTTTGAAAAATCTCTCGAACGCTTGAACCTACTCAATATAAAGCTCTGGGTTAAAGTTTCCCTCAAATTCAGGAGGGTCTCCTTATCCTCTTTAAAGACTCATCATCTTGGGAAGAAGCTAACTAAGTGGAAGAGGAATTACCCCTTTGAGAACCACGGTCTCTTCTACTATTCCCTCTGGGGTCAAGCCTTAAGCTAGCTAAAACTTCTTCTAGTCTAGTGGAAATGGTGGCAACCTCCATGGATAATGTTTGAAAGTTTTATTGTAGTTACACTATGACGTTTCCCTTACCCAACTGATAGGCTTGCTCAAGACTAAGCCCTTAAGGGACTTGAGGTTGGGGGGTATTATTGTCCTCCTCTTAAGACATAGAATAGGGGTTTAAGGTTCTTCTCTAGTTGGGAGTGTGTTTAGGCTATATCTAAGGTTCTTTATGGCTGCTAGAAATGTGGCTTAGGAATTGGGGAAGATTGCAAATCAATAAATTAGTAAGCAAAACTCACCAGGTTAAGCTCTGATACCACTTTGATACATGTGCTTAAGCAAACTCAAGTAATGTGATCGATTTGCAATCTAATTTGAGCTTGGTTCTAGAGTAGTAATGGAGCTTGAAAAAAAATAGAGGGTATGAATAGGATAAAGGTAATGCCCCCCCAAGCGAAGGATTCCACCCTACAAAATATAAAGGCTAAACAAACAAATTTGGATTAAAAGAGACCACTCAAGTTTGCCAGCCAATCTGATTGTTAAAGAGCGATTTTCAGAGAGTTTAGTGTAAAAACACGAAGTGGGGATTTCATTCATGTATGCTACCCTTGAATAAGCAGCTAAGCAAGCTTATATACATGCCTTAGGCTAACAAGTAAGTAAGCGGGCTCCTAAGGAACCTTAATCAAATTTAGGTAAACTGAAAATACAAAGCAAGCTTAGTCTCAGCTAATTAAAAGTATGAGTCTAGCTAATACATTTTATTTAGAGTAAACTTAAGCTTGAATGTGATTAATTAAATTTAAATAAGCCACTTGTAGATGAGAGAGAGAGAGAGAGAGAAAAGGTACGCTGTTGGCTGTCACTTTGTGGCTATCCAATCCGAGTGCAAGCTTCAAAAGCTATAAAAGAGGCTATGATGATGTTGCTGAATGTCCAAGGAGTCAAAGGCACAAGTAGGAAGGTCACCAAACTTTCATCGTTAAGGAATAACACAGCAAAGTCAAAACAGCTTGTTTTGGCCTAACGAACCTAAAGTAGCACTTAAAATGATGAAGTTGGTTTCATAACCAACACTTGACTTAGAACTAAATTTAATTGATATCTTGGTTCTTTAGGATGTTAATAAGCATCCTAAATAGAAAAATTAGCTCTAAATCAGGTTTAGGCCAACCATAAACTCAAACCAGGTCTGAAATAAGCTCAAACCGCATCAGTTGGCAAAATGCAGCCGAATCACCATGAAGAACTTGTCATAATTTGGATTTATCTTAATGGATTGATACTTTAGGATGTTGGATATCATCTTGAGCAAAAATTATCACCCTAAATTAGGATTTAGGTAGTAATCCCACCTAATCTTTCAATAAGGGTAAACTAGAACCATCATAGTATACCTTCACTATTTTGACCTAATGTAGCAAAATGCCTAAGACTTAGGCCAAAATTGAGCTTCCTCAGTAAAACTGGACATCTTAGGCGTTCAACAAAGTGGGACTTGCCTGCAGGACGTCTTGGAAACTCCAAGGATCATGCTATCCAAAATCATGCTCAATTTTGGATTGGAATAGGAGAACAAGGAGTGGATTTGTAGTGTCATTGCTTACATTCCTTGGTGTTCCTTAGCTTAACTAGCACAATGACCTTGATTTAGATTTAGGGAACTCTCTTGGATGCCTCACTCTGCATCATATTCTAACCAGTTTTGGGTACTAGATGGGTTCTCAAATGAAGACCTAATTTGGATCCAAATGTTTTCCTTGGAGACGATAGTAGCACCCTAAGGCATTCTAACTCTACAAAGTAATAGAGGCCATGTTCTTCTAAATGATTCGACCCTCACAAATTAATCATTATAGTATTGGTCCATTCGGGCCCAGTTTTGGTATTTAAGTTGAATATCCTACCTAGACCTGATTTAGTCTTAAATTTCATGGCCTAGAATGCATATTAACATCTTGAGGAATCCACCTTTTAGCAGCTCCCATATCAAGGCCTTTAAGGAATCTCGCCATGGTTTGCTCTGGTTCTTCATCAAGGCCACTATAGATTTGGAGTTTTTCAAACTCACAAATGTACTCCTCTACACTCGTTGTGTCTTGGCTTAAAGATTATGGAGCACACTTGTAATCATGAGGGAGAAACCATTTATGCATTAGTGTCTTCAGCTTGGACCAAGTTTTAATTCATGACTTCTCATTCTTGGTTCTTTGTCTCTTAGTTTTTTCGTAGAAAAGAGAAGCATACTTTTTAAGCTTAAAGACCGCCACTATGCAAGCTTTCTCTTCAGAACACTTCATGACCTCAAAGAATCTCTCCAAAGATTTGATCCACTCAAGATAGAGATTTATATTTATGATACCTTCGAACTCAAAAAGGTAAAACTTCATGTCCCTGAAGCCATCCACGCATGGTCTACATGGTCTCATCCTCCTTCTTGGTAATTCTTTAGTTTGGGATGAAGAAGAGTCAGTTGGTACAGAATCATCCCTTTAAAACTAACAGTTTCTCCTCATTCCTCCACCAGTATCATCTCTAAGTCTAGCCGACACTTCATCTAATCTGGTTGTCACCTTAGAAACCTCATTGGATAAGGTATGGTAATCCAGGTGAAGTTGGTGGATGGAATTTCCCCTCCCTAATTCACAAGCTTGTTCAAGATTAAGTCTACGAGGTACCCTTGGTTGGGGAGAATTAATTCCCTTTCTCCTAGACGTAGACTAGGAATGTAGTTGAGGCTATATTGAGGAGTTTGGTTCTTTTGTAGCTGGGATTGTGTCTAGAATGATTTTGGGTTCTTTGTAGGCTCAAGGGAACGTGAATGGGCAAAAATTAGATTTCAATCTTAATGAAATTAACGGGAATCAATACTTAGCATAGTCACGCTTTGATAGCACTTTGATGCATAAGCTAGATCAAACATATACTAATCCTTCCTAGAATCTGATTTTGAGCTTGAGTGAAGAAAAATGCAAACTCAGTAGATAAACACAAGGGATATGAATGGGATAAAGGCTGACCACCACCCAATCTTGATTGTAATCCTAGTCCTAAACCATAAAGGCAATGTCACCAAGTTTAGATTAAAGTAAACCACTCAATTAACTAATTAATTCGGATTAGTCAAGTGAGATTTAAGAGAGAGTTTGATTCAGCATCAAGTTAAGAGTTTATTCATTTAGGAATAATGCCATTACAGGCTAGAGAGGTGAGGACTTATACTGTCTAAGCCTTTCTTGGTAAAAGGGAGGTCTATCTCACGCTTAGAGAACCTCCTAATCAAGCTTAACCAAATAAATTATAAACTAAGAACTTAACTAAACCATTACATTGATGAGTCTAGCTAAAACATTTTGTAACCATACTAAGCTCAAGCTTTAACATATTTAATTTTTCTAAGAGATCTATTAGCACAAGTAAGAGAGATAATGGTTGCCGCTACTGTGCCACTTTATGGCAAACCAATCAAAATGCAACTTACTTTCTCTCTCTTTGTTTATTGGCCAACTTGACTTCAAAAGCTAGAAAATCTACATGGTGATATTCTTGTTTATCCAAGGAGCAAGGGAGCTAGTTAGTCGGCTACCAAACCCTTCATGTGAGGAAATCCCATCGCGAAGTCAAAACAAGCCGTTTATAGCCCAATTAGCCCAATTAAGTACTAAACTTGATTAAGTTAGTTCTTTAACTCATACTTGATTTAGGCCTGGTTTTCGTGCACATTTAGGTACCCTAGAATGTTAAAAAACACTCTAAATAGAAAAATCAGTCCTAAGTTTGGTTTTGATAAGAGAATTAACTAGAATTCCAAAATAACTTAACAACGAGCAAAAACTCAACAGCTAACTTGATATAGCTTAAACATTATGATGAACTTAAGTTGGCATTAGTTTATTTACATGGACTAATAATTTAGAATGTTGACTAACATCCTATCCAAAGCAATTGGTGGCAAAAGAGGTCCAAGGCCACAAACCAATCGAAAAATCAAAACCGGACAGAATTGATCTAATTATGTGATACTTGTTGTTTTGAACCAATTGAACAAAATGCCTTGGACGTAAGCAAAAATGACTTGGCAATGAAATAATAGACTCCTTAGTGAGTCCAATAGAGTAGGACTCTCCCCAAAGAAGGAATGGTGCCTAATTTAAGATTTATAAAGTAGAACAGGGTTAAGATTTAAGTACTTAAAGCTTGGTTGCCTTCTTTACCTTCGGTAGTGGTAGTCCCTTGATCTTGTAAGTCTCCCAAGCTACCAGGCCCTCCATCAACCTCCCCTCTTCAAGAGGATTTTGCCTTAGTTTCAAAAGGTCTACAAAGTTGTCCTTCATATAAGGACTTAGATCACTAACATTAAAGGTGGCTGAAATAGCCATGTCCCCTAGAAGTTGGAGCTTGTAGGCATTATCTCTAATTGTCTCAACGACCTTGAATGGATTGTCCCCCTTTTCCATGAGTTTATCCTTCCTTGTACAAGGATACCTCTCCTTCCTAAGATGAAGCCAAACAGATCACCAAGGTCAAACTACACTTCTTTGCGATGCTTGCTAGCTTTAGCTTTATAAGCTACATTTCCCTCACCAGTATGCCCTCTAAACTATTCATGCAGCCTTTTTATTTCCTTGGCCCTTATCTCAGCATATAACCCACCCTTAATATGGTTGCATTAGGTAGCAAATCAGTGAGGGTAAGGGCACTAACTCCGTACCCACATTCAAGTAGTGAGCACAAAGTAGTATAGGGAGGAGTTCTATCATAAGAAAATTCAGCATGAGGAAGTTTTAAATCCCAATCTTTTAAGCTCTTACTAGCTAACATCCTAAGCAAAGTAGTGATTGTCTGATTAGTTACCTAGGTTTAGCTATTAGTTTGGGAATGTTAAGTTATGTTATACAAAATTTTAGTGCCACGTATCTCCTGTAAACTCCTTTAGAAAGGAGATAGGTACTTGGAATTGCAACCCAAAAACTGGTTTTGGGCATACCATGGAGCTTAGTGATCTCGCTAAAATAGAGCTTAGCAATGTAGCTAGCATCATCAGTTTTATTGCTAGGAACAAAATGAGCAATCATTAAAAACTGATTTACCACCACCATGATTGCTTCCTTCCCCCTTGGAGTCCTGAGGAGAGCCATAATGAAATCCATAGTTACATTATCTAAAGGCTCTACACGTATGGATAGTGGAGAGCGCAAGCCTTGGTGGAACTAAATAATGGATTTATAGAAAATAGAGCAACTCAATTATCTTATTTAGGCTAGAATGACCAGCTATAGCACCTCCATGGGCCTCATAAACAATTAGCTCTATTAAGGAACCTATTGGAATGCAAAGCTTGTTCTTCTTAAATAGATATCTTTCTTGTACATAACGTAGGAACTTCTTTTAAGATCTACTTAGAAGATCCCCTTGAAATATGGATCCTCTTTGTAAAGTTCCTAAATGGAATGAAATCTAAGAACATTAGTCTCTAAAATAGAAAGTAAAGCACAGCTTCTTGAAAGAGCATCCGCAACCACATCCTCCTTTCCACTCTTGTACTTGTAAGTGAAGGTGAATGATTGTGGAAACTCGACCCATTTAACATGTCTTAGCAACTTTTGTTGTCTATTGATGTACTTGAGTTCTCAGTTATCTGAATACAAGACAAATGGCCGAAGCCTTAGATAATGACCTATCAATGATTCAAGACTCTCACAATAGCATAGAGTTCTCTATCATAAGTGTTCTAGTTGTATCTAGAGCTGATGAGATCAAGTTACCCAAAGCCAAGACGGTATCTAAGGAGCCAAAGAAAGTTAAGAGTCACCCCCAAAGTTCTAAGGATTCACAAAAATCATTCAAAATACCATTGGTGCCAAAATATCTATGATGACTTGCGCAAACCCAACTTTTTAGCTTGATTACTTAAGCATAAAGAGGGTTTAGCGAGCTATAATTCCAATTTTTAAGAAACTTTTGATGCTGGATTTAAGGACATAAAAGAGTTCTAGGCTACATCTAAAAGAAATAAGTTAAATAGGAAAAAATTCAAATAGCACTAGAAACTGATCCAATTTGGACCACGTGCACCTTCTGGCTTATATCTTCCAAATGGCAAAACCAAATGATGCATGAGCTTAATGGAACTCAAGCAATGCAGCTTTACAATTCAGTTGTTGAGCTTGATTCAAGGAGCTCTGATGGAGTCACATATGAATATGGGGACATGTAAGAGGTAAAGAAAATGCTAGCACTCAAGGTAAGAAGGAATCAACCAACTAAACTATAAAGGCTCAACCACCAAGTTTAGATCGAAGGTCCACATAATCAGCAACTTACTTAAGCTAATCACAAAAGTGAGTCTAGTAAATACATGAGAGTTAATGACAAACTTAAACATGTTTAATTAACTCTAAGGAGTCCACTTGCCCACTCAAGAGAGGGATAAGGTTGTTGCTATTGGTTGCTTTTTGGTTATCCTATCAGAATACATCTAGATCTTTCTTTTTATTCCTATTAGCCGACTTGCCTTCCAAACTTATAAATCTCTCAATATGATGCTTTTAGTCATCCATGGATCCATTAGAGATTGTAAACTAGTTACCAAACCCTCCACATGAGGAAAAAGCATCACAAAGTTAAAACAATCCCTTTAGGGCCTAATTAACCCAATTAAGAACTTAAACTTGACGGTGTCAGTTCTTCAACCCATAGTTGATTTAGGTATGATTTTTAGGAATGGTTGGCTACCTTAGGATGTAAAATAAAATCAAAATAAAAAAACAATTGCAAATTAGGTTTTGATATGGGAGTTATCTAGAATCCCAAAATGGGTTAAAAAGGAGCCTAAACTGCAAGGGTCAAGTAAACGTAGTTGAATCTCTATGAAGAACATAACTTAGCCTTGGTTTATCTACATGGATTGGAACCTTAGGACATTAGCTAATATACTAAACAAAAATATTGGCCCTAAGTTAGGTTTTAGGTGGTGAATCAACCTAAACTTCCAAAATAGGCAAAACTGGACTTATCTTGTATAAGCTAACTTTTGGATAAAATTAGCAAAATGCCTTAGACTTTGGCTAAAATTAAGTGGTCCTTGCGAAATTATACCCTATGGGGAGTCCAACAAAGTAGGAGTTATAAATAGGAGCCCTAGGATTGCCAACAAACATGTTATATAAAATCGTGCTTAATTCTGGACTAGGAAAAGAGAACGAGTTTTAAGATTTGGGTGCTTTGTACTTGATTATCGTGTTCTCATCTAGCTTAGACAATACCTTGATAATGATTTGCATTAAGAGAGCCCTCTAAGGTACATTAGCCTACATTAGTCTCCTTTTCTTTAAGACGATTTTCAATCAAATCTGAAGGTTCTTCAAAGTTATCCATCACATAAATACTTAAGTTACCAACATTGAGCGTGGTTGAAATATCCATATCCCCTAGGAGTTAAATCTCGTAAGAATTATCTCCCACTCTTTCAATGATCTTGAATGGTCCATCCCCTCTTAAGGTGAGCTTGTTCTTCCACATGGAAGGAAACCTCTCCTTCCTTAGGTGTAACCAAACTAAGTCTCCCAGACTGAACACCAATTCCTTTCGATGCGTGTTAGACCTTGCATGGTAAGCTTCATTTGCCTTCTCAATATGCGCCCTAATTTGATCATGCAATGTTTGTATCTCTTTGAATCTTACTTTAGTGTCATGGCTCACCGTTGACTAACTTGGAATAGGCAGCAAGTCAATGGGAGTGAGAGGGTTACTCTATACACACATTCAAATGGTGATTGCAATGTAGCCCAAGATTGGAGCTCTATTATTCAAATGGTGATTGCAATAAAGCCCAAGATTGGAGCTCTATTACCAGCAAACTCAACAAGGGGTAGTTCCTAATCCTAATCTTCTAAGCTTTTACTAACTGAACTCTAAGTAAAGTGGTGAGAGCTTACTTAGTTACCTCTAATTGGTCTTCAGTTTGCGGATGATAGGTCATACTAAACAAGAGTTTAGTGCAAGTAACTTCTATAAACTCTTCCAAAAGTGGGATAGAAACTTTTAATCACGATAAAAAAAAGGTCTTACGCAAGCTATGGACCCTAGTGATATCCCTGAGATAGAGCTCAGCAATGTAGTTTGCATCATCAGTTTTATGGCAAGGAATAGAATTGGCCATCTTAGAAAACCTAGCCATCGCTGCCATGATTGTGTCCTTCCCTTTTTGGATCTTGGGGAGGTCTATAATGAAATCCATACTCACATCATCCAAGTGTGCCTTGCAAATAGCCAAGGGAGGACTTTTAAAACTACGTCCAATTCTTGCTGCTAAGTGGGAGGTTTTTTCTTAGTTAAGAAACATCTAATCAAGCTTGAATTTACTTAAAACACAATTAATAGCATACTTAAGCTAATTACAAAAGTGATCCTGGTAAATACATGAGAGTTAATGCTAAACTCAATGTTGAACTTGTTTGATTAACTTTGAGGAGTCCACTTCCACATATAGAAAAGGTTGCTGGTGGTGGTTGCTTTTTGGCTACCTAATTAGAATGCAACTAGATCTTTCTTTCTCTTCCCATTAGCTACCTTGCCTTCCAAAGCTGTAAATATCACATGATGACATTCTTAGTAATCCGACGAGCCAAGAGAGTAGGTAGACTAGTCGCTAAACCCTCTACATGCAGAAAAACCATCACAAAATGAAAATAATCCCTTTCGGGCCTGATTAACACAGTTAAGCACTTGAACTTGATCAAGTTGGCTCTTCAACCCATGCTTAAGTTACACCTAATTCTTAGACATGGTTGGATACCTTAGGATGTTAACTAATAGTCCAAAGAGAAAAACCAATCCTAAATTAGGTTTTGATAAGGGAACAAGCTAGAACCCCAAAATAGGTTAAAAAGGAGCCCAAACTACAAGGGTTAACTAAATGTAGTTGAATCTCTATGGAAGTGGCCTTGATTTCTCTGCATGCATGGTACCTTAGGATCTTTTTGCTAACATCGGAAACAAAAATATTGGCTTTAAGTTAGGTTTTTGGCAGAGAATCAACCTAAACTTCCAAATGAGCGGAACTGGACTAATAATACGTAAGCTAACTTTTGAGCCAAAGTGATGGAGATCTCACCACACCCCACAATTTGCAAACTCAAATCAGTAAAGGTAATCTCATTTTAAAGGCCAAAGTGTAAATAAATCATCCACTCCTAGTTTAATAAGTAAAATAGTAGGTACAGGTTGATTCCAGTAGTAAACTCGATTTTTGTGATTGTAATTGCTTAGGCCTCGATGGGGTTTAAGTTCTTAATTTTTGCATATTTTGGTTCTCTAGATGTTAACTAACAAGACCAAGTGATTAAATCAAGTTAAGTCAAGTGGAAGATGAAGAACTAGGTCCATCTTTAAACCCGTGCAGGCTTAAACCAAGTTTAGACCAATCTGGGTATTAAAATGTTTTGGGCAAGCAAATGAGCTTCAAATCGAGTAATTCCACCTGTAACTGCTAGAAGACTTCTCAGGATGTCCAACGTGTGTGGCAAGTTGAGCTATGCCCACGTTTGCCCTAGGAAACATGGCCTCCAACCAGACCCTGCATTCTGCCAGCTACTATCCGGTTGCACCTAATTGGTGCATTTGGTGGTTGATTGCCTTAATCACGTCCAATCCTAGTCTAGCTACTGGGTTGGGTCATCAACAAGCTGTTGGACACTATCATGAAGCAGCCACCGTGTTATCCAATGAGAAGCAAGTGTAGAGGACATCTTTATTCTGACTGGTCAGCCGCAAAGCATACCCGGGAATAAGTTGCTATCTTCTCTTTCTTTCACATGTTAAGAACTGCTTACTTGTGTATTAGCTTCTTACTTCTTTCCTAATCATGAAGGCCTTAATTCGGATTGGTTAAAGTAGAGGCAAAGCTTGTAATTAGCAACGATTAGGGTTGTAAACTAGCTAGTATTACACGGGTTAGCTTAAACCATGAACTAAACTAGTTTAAGAGGTTTCCTAATTGTGAAGAAACCTGACCCCATAGGCTAGAGCAGCTTGCATGCTTGCTCGCCAAGCTATATGGGTTGTACTCATTCATTTTGCAAATCAGATTTCGTGAATTTAAGAAAAGAGAAGAGAGCATTGCTCCTTTGAAACCAGAAACACTAAACTTGCTTATCCTTAACTAAGCCGGTTAGGGTGGTGTTCAAGCTTAGTCCTAATCCTATTTAAGTGGTGTTTCTGTATCTTAATCAAGTTTAGGTGCCCTAATCTTTAGTTTGATGGTGTTTCTGGATCCAAACGAAGGTTTAGACTATCCGTCTACCATTGATTATCTCATGGCTTTCACCTATACTTAGCCACAATTCAGCTTGCTTAATCTTTAACATTTGAATATCAGCTTGAGCGTTTGTGTAATCAACCCAAAGGCACATCAATTTTATTTTCCTTTTCCCATTTAGAATCCCTTGATTCTAAATCCATTCCCCTCCTTACATTTTAGTTGATTCACAACCAGCTTATAGCATGTCATTCTTTTGAGTTTTCCTTGATTGTACTATCTCTGGGTTTTCAGCTTTTGCTCTTGAATTGAGTTTTAGCATAGACGCTCAGGAGGTACATCATATTTGGTATCAAAGCTTGGCTTCTCCCAGGGCTGGTATGTCCCTTCCACTTCCAGAAATCAATTCGACTCAAAATTCCAAACACATGCCAGGCTGAACTTAAACACAAACCATAGCCAAGATGAGTTCCAGCATAGGTTTGGAAGAAAGGTTTGATGCTCTAATGAGGTAGAATGAGGTCTTAATGAAGAAGATTAGTGAGGATTCCTAGCAAAACCAAGAAACTAAGGCTCAAAATGAGTACTTACGTAAGCAGCTTGGTGCTTTCATGAAGCAAAAAAAGCAATCAATGAGGGACCTCTACAATCTGAACCTAGAAGACAAGAGCATCTGTTTAGCCATCATCTTGATTCATCTAGTGACGATGAACCATTGAGAATGGTTAGACCATACCCACAGATTCAAGCAAGTGCAGATGATTTCAAGGTTGAAATTCCAGAATATGAAGGCAAGCTTGATCCAGAAGAGTTCCTGGATTGGTTACATACAGTAGAGAGAGTTTTTGAGTGCCAGCATGTTCCAGAAGACAAGAAGGTGAAATTAGTAGCCTTGAGACTTAGAAAATACACCTCCCTTTAGTGGACTAACTTGTGCGCAAAACGGGTTGGGGAAATAAATTAAAAAATCAGAACTTGGGAGAAGATGAAATCTAAGCAAAAAGCTCAGTTTCTTCGTCTACCTGTGTTCAAGATTATTACTCTCAACTCCACCATTTGAACCAAGGCAATTTCAGCGTTGAACAATACACTCGAGAGTTTGAAAAGCTTGTAATCAACTGTGACTTACATGAACTAGAAGAACAAGCAATCGTTAAATACTTGGGAG
Source organism: Lophocereus schottii (assembly GCA_002740545.1). Lineage (NCBI taxonomy): Eukaryota > Viridiplantae > Streptophyta > Magnoliopsida > Caryophyllales > Cactaceae > Lophocereus > Lophocereus schottii. The sequence continues at coordinate 38,711 of NCQV01060315.1, forward strand.
GTCTTGATCCTAGGTATGCTAATGTTACTGATTTACAAGCTTATACTTCTTTTGATGAGGTTTACGTAATAGCTTACGAAGTGGAACAACAAAAGAAGGTGAGGCAGTCCTTTAAACCTCAGAATTCCAAATCCTCGCCCCATGAACAAACTGTGAACAAGGGGAGTTCATTTTCTACCCCTAAACCCACGGCACCCATTCCTCCTAATCCACAAAAAAACCAAACACCACAGCAAAGCTTACCCTCAAAACTAAGCCTGAAACCCCTTCCTAAGGGCATCCAAAGATGTTTTAAGTGCCAAGGACTCGGACACTTAGCATCAGATTGTATGAACCGAAGGATTGCTACATTAGCCGAATGGAAGGCAGTAGAGGAGGCCCGATGGGGATAATTTCAAAGAAACTCTAGAGGACATAATACTAGAAGTAGATGAAGCTGATATGCTCACTTTAGGCACTAGCCTTACACCAATGAGCTGTGAGCATCTCATCCTTCTTCTCAACTTTGGTGAACCATTACTAGAAGCGCCTAATTCGGAATTAAGAGCATTTGAAGAAGTGGTTTAAAGCAACTCTGAAGAGTCCCCTCTCATTAGCATTCAAATTAGCAAGGGGAATGATTAGGAAAAAGTCTGTAAGATGAAGACAGACTTATTTGCATGGATGATTTTATTACAGCCAGAACTGAGCCAAGTATGGAAGGTAATTACCTAAATCGATTTGAGGATAAATTTGTTTCCACAAGGGGAGGATGATGGAGATTTCTCCATACCCCTTACTTTGGAAACTCAAATTAGTAAAGGTAATCGTGTTTTGAAGGCCAAAGTGTAAATAAATCATCCACTTTTAGTTAAATAAACAAAACAGTAGGTACAGGTTGATTCCAGCAATAAACCCTATTTTTGTGATTGTAATTACTTAGGCCTCCATGAGTTTCAAGTCCATAATTTTTGCATATTTTGGGTCCTCAAGATGTTAGCTACCTTCTCTGAGTGATTAAATCAAGTTAAGTCAAGTGGAAGATAAAGAACCAGGTCTATCTTTAGAGCTGTGTCGGATGGAACCTAGTTTAGATCAATCCAGGTATCCTGATCTTTTGGATAGGAAAATCAGCTCTAAATTGAGTAATTCCACCTGGAGCTGTTAGAAGACTTCTCAAGCTTTCCAACCATGTGTGACAAGCTGAGTTATGCCCACGTTTACCCTAGGAAACGTGGCCTCCAATCAGACCCTGCATTCCGCCAGCTACTGTCTTGTTGCACCTAATTGGTGCATTTAATGGTTGATTGCCTTAATCATGTCCAATCCTAGCCTAGCTACTGGGTTAAGTCATTAACAAGCTATTAGACATTGTCATTAACCAACCACCAAGGTATCCAATGAGAAGCAAGTGTAGAAGATGGCTTCATTCTGATTGGTTGGCCGTAAGGTATACCACAGAACAAGCTGTTGTCTTCTTTTTCTTTCACATGTTAACTGCTGCTTGCTTGTGTATTAGCTTGCTTACTTCCTTCCTAATCATGAAGGCTTTAATTTTGATTGGCTAAAGTAGAGGCAAAGCTTGTAATTACCAAGGATTAGGGTTGTAAACTAGCTAGTATTACGCAGGTGAGCTTAAGCCGTGAATTAAGCTAGTTTAAGGGGTTTCCTAATTGTAATAAATCTCACCCCGCACGATAGAGTAGCTTGCATGCTTGCTTGCTAGGCTATATAGGTTGTACTCTTTCATTTTGCAAATTAGATTTCGTAAATTTAAGAAAAGAGAAGAGAGCATTGCTCCTTTGAAACGAAAAACACTAAACTTGCTTATCCTTAACTAGATTGGTTAGGGTGGTGTTCAAACTTAGTCCTAATCTTGTTTAAGTGGTGTTTCTGTATCTTAATCAAGTTTAGGGCCCTAATCTTTAGTTTGATTATGTTTCTATATCCAAACAAAGGTTTAGACTATCGGTCGACCGTTGATTATCTCACGGCTTTCACCTATACTTAGTCATAATTCAGGTTGCTTAATCTTTAGCATTTGAATATTAGCTTGAGTGTGTATGTAATCACCCCAAAGACACATCAATTTTCTTTTCCTATTCCCATTTAGAAACCCTTGATTCTAAATCCATTCCCCTCTTTACGTTTTAGCTGATTCACAACCAGCTTATAACGTGTCATTCTCTTGATTTTTCCTTGATTGTACTCTCTCTTGGTTTTAAACTTTTGCTCTTGAATTGAGTTTTGGCATAGACCCTTGGGAGATAAATCATATTTTGTATCAGAGCTTGGCTTCTCCTGGGGCTGGTACGTCCCTCCCACATCCACAATCCGTAGCCAAGATGAGTTCCGGCGTGGGTTTGGAAGAAAGGTATGATGCTCTAATGAGGCGGAATGAGGTCTTAATGAAGAAGATTAATGAGGATTATGAGCAAAACCGAGAAACTAAGGCTTAAAATGGGTACTTACGTAAACAGCTTGGTGCTTTCATGAAGCAAAAGCAAGCAATCAATGAGGGACCTTTACAATCTGAACCTAGAAGGCAAGAGCATGTATTTAGCCATCATCTTGATTCATCTAGTGATGATGAACCATTGAGAATGGTTAGACCATACCCACAGATTCAAGCAAGTACAAATGCCTTTAAGGTTGAAATTCTAGAATATGAAGGCAAGCTTGATCTAAAAGAGATCTTGGATTGGTTACATGTGGTAGAGAGAGTTTTTGAGTGCAAAGAGGTTCTAGAAGACAAGAAGGTGAAATTGGTAGCCTCGAGACTTAGAAAATACGCCTCCCTTTGGTGGACTAACTTGCGCGCAAAACGGATTAGGGAAAGAAAATCAAAAATTAGAACTTGTGAGAAGATGAAATCTAAGCTTAAAGCTCAGTTTCTTCTTCTACATATGTTCAAGATTATTACTCTCAACTCCACGATTTGAACCAAGGTAATTTAAGTGTAAAGAATACACTCGAGAGTTTGAAAAGCTTGTAATCAAGTGTGACTTACATGAACTAGAACAGCAAGCAATCGTTAGATACTTGGGAGGTCTTGATCCTAGGTATGCTAATGTTGTTGATTTACAAGCTTATACATCTTTTGATAAGGTTTGCATGATAGCTCACAAAGTGGACCGGCAAAAGAAGGCGAGATAGTCCTTTAAACCTTAGAATTCCAAGCCCTCAGCCCATGAACAAATCATGAACAAGGCGAGTTCATTTTCTACCCCTAAACCCACGGCACCCATTCCACCTAATCCACAAAAAAACCAAACACCACAGTAGGCCTACCCTCAAAACCAAGCCCTAAACCCCTTCCTAAGGGCATCCAAAGATGCTTTAAGTGCCGATGATTCACACACTTAGCATCAGATTATACTAACCGAAGGATTGTTACATTAGCCAAATGGAAGGCAGTAGAGGAGGCCAAATTAGAGGAGGAAAATGAAGAGAACGATGGGGATAATTTTGAAGAAACTCTAGAGGAAATAATAGTAAAAGCATATGAAGCTCATACGCTCACTTTAGACACTATCCTTACGCTAAGGAGCCATCAGCATCTCAGCCTTTTTCTCAATTTTGGTGAACCATTACTAGAAGCTCCTAATTCTGAATTAAGAGCATTTGAGGAAGTGGTTCAAAGCAAGTCCGAAGAGTCCCCTCTCATTAGCATTCAAATTTGCAAGGGGAATGATTGGAAAAAAGTCTCTAAGAACCAGACAGATTTATTTGCATGGATGATTTTGTTACAGCCAGAACTGAGCCAAGTATGGAAGGTAATTACCTAAATCGATTTGAGGACAAATTTTTTTCAACAAGGGAAGGATGATGGAGATCTCTCCATACCATTTAATTTGGAAACTCAAATCAGTAAAGGTAATCTCATTTTGATGGCAAAAGTGTAATTAAATCATCTACATTAAGTTTAATAAACAAAACAGTAGGTACAGGTTAATTCCAGTAGTAAACCTGATTTTTGTGATTGTAATTACTTATACCTACATGAGGTTTAAGTCCTTATTTTTTGCATATTTTGGATCCCCAAGATGTTAACTAATTGTTCCAAGTGATTAAATCAAGTTAAGTCTAGTCGAAGATGATGAACCAGGTCTATCCTTAAAACCATGCAGGCTGGAATGCGGTTTAGGTCAGTCTGGGTATTCTGATCTTTTGGGTAGGCAAATGAGCTCCAAATTGAGTAATTCCACCTGAAGCTATTAGAAGCCTTCTCAAGCTTTCCAACAATATGTGCCGAGCTGTGTTATGCACACGTTTACCCTGGGAAACGTGGCCTTCAATCAGACCCTGCATTCTGCCAACTACTATCCGGTTGCCCCTGATTGGTGCATTTGGTGGTTAATTGCCTTATCTAACTACTGGGTTGAATGATGAACAAGCTATCAGACACTATCATGAAGCAACCACTAAGTTACCCACTGAGAAGCAAGTGTAGAACACAGCTTCATTCTGATTGGTTAGCCGTAAGGCATACCCGGGAAGAAGCTGATGTCTTCTTTTTCTTTCACATGTTAAGTGCTGCTTGCTTGTGTATTAGCTTGCTTACTTCTTTCCTAGTCATGAAGGCTTTAATTTTGATTGGGTAAAGTAGAGGCAAAGCTTATAATTGGCAAGGATTATGGTTGTAAACTAGCCAGTATTAAACGGGTTAGCTTAAACCGTGAACTAAGCTAGTTTAAGAAGTTTCCTAATTGTGAAGAAACCTCGCCACCTATGCTAGAGCAGCTTGCATGCTTGCTTGCTAGGTTATATAAGTTGTACTCTTTCATTTTGCAAATAAAATTTCGTGAATTTAAGAAAAGAGAAGAGAGCATTGCTCCTTTAAAACCAAAAACACTAAACTTGCTTATCCTTAACTAGGTGGGTTAGGGGGTGTTCAAGCTTAGTTAATTCAACTTGCTTATAACGTGTCATTCTCTTGACTTTTCCTTGATTGTACTCTCTCTTGTTTTTAAGCTTCTGCTCTTGAATTGAATTTTAGCATAGACCCTCGGAAGATGCATCATATTTGGTATCAGAGCTTGGCTTTTCCTAGGCCTGCTCCGTCCCTTCCACTTCTAGAAATCAATCCCACTCAAAATTCCAAACACTTCCCAAGCTGAACTTAAACACAAACCGTAGCCAAGATGAGTCCTAGCATGGGTTTGGAAGAAAGGTATGATGCTCTAATGAGGCAGAATGAGGTCTTA
>NCQV01060316.1:3202-18314 GCA_002740545.1 Lophocereus schottii
TATAGCTCCAAAATAGACAAGTATTGTGTCATGGTTGATCCCTCAAGATTCCCTTACTCAACTTATTCTCTTCATTCGGTTTACTATCATGAGGGATTCAATGAGCATTTACTTAAAACAAAATATGAAAATATTTTGAACTGTAAGCTAAAACACAGTATATGCATTCCTGTATTGTTAAATAATCTCCATATAAAATGATTGGGTGCCCACTTGCAATTCATTTTAAGTTAAAACGGTGAATGAGATGAATATAAAACTACATTGCTAGTTATTATCTGATAATGAACCCCTTGATACTGTTACGATCTATGGATAGGTGTACACCTGCCAAGCGGATCAGGGACCTAGCCTGAAGTTGCGCGGATAACTGGAGGGTGAATGCCCTATAGATGATAACTAGCGGGGTCACTAATTAAATGATAAATCACTATATAAACTGATTCATTGATGTATTTACCAAAATATAATAACTTTGATAAATACACTTAGATTTCTAAAGATATACGCAATGAACGTGCTTGATGTCTTTAAAATGCAATCTCACTTGATAATTCTTATGCACAATGGAAAATGATAGACTAGGCCCCAATTTTGTTAAAGAAATGTAATTATAGGTATATGTAATTAGGAAACAGTGCTTACTTTCATAGTTGTAACTGTAGAAGAAATTCCTTAAAAGGCACCCATAACTCAAATAATTCCATAGAAGATAAGTTATACCAAAATGATTTGAAAGCTAAATAAATTAGGATAATTTAACTAAAAGTGAAATATTGTGGAGTAGAATTGATAAAAGTAGAATCATTGGAATCATAAAAGAAAGACTTTGATGGTTATAAATTCATCACAGATTTTTGATATTTCTGAGATGGTTAATAAAAGTTTAAGAGCGATTGAAGTGGTGGTAAGTTCAGAATAATTTTAAATACACCAGTCTAGACCAACAAATACTAATATTGAGTTATCAATCTACCCAACTCTCCAATTTTGTTGCACATGTCATACCGCTTAGTTTTTCGAACCAAAGAAGCTTCCAAGTACAATCAAAGTTATTACCGATTCAAGGTCCACTTTAGAAAATTCATAACTTTCACCCCTGACCTCCAATTGAGCTATAAAACTCCAATATGAAAAGATTAAAAAGTCCCTCAACATTTTTATTTACATCCCATGACACAATCACCACCACAAAAATCCCAAAACTGAGTTAAAACAGTACCCTGTGCAGTTTTGGCTTGGTCTGCGCAGTTGAAGTAAAACGGCGATAACTTCTTGTGCAGAACTAAGATTAAGGTTATTCAAAAGCCATTTGAAAGACAACTCAATGATCTCACTCCCCACCAAAATTCATAAGTTTTTAAGAAGCCACAAATTACCAACTTTTCCCGGAATAGACCCCTATTTTTGGGCCCTTCATAGCTTGCTACCTACTTTATTATCCACCTTTTTCACATAATTACCCTCTAAAATCACTTGTTGAAATTACGAAAACATGGGGTGACCCTCAGCACTACTTTAGACAGCCATAATCCACAATTTTAACTTCACAATCATCCAAGATTTATTCTGAACTCTAAAACACACACATGACATGCTTGTTGACAAACATCATTTAAACTATGCATAATTCTCAGAACCCTAGCTTATGTCTCACTTGAATTTACACTTAAATTTTTCTAATATCAATACCACCACCATGATATTCATTACCAATACCAAAGATCACAAAATCACAAATAAAATTAAAAAAAAGACAAGGTTAGCGTTTACTTACTTTAAGGTTGAAACAAGGGAAGTTAGAGATGTTTGAAGCTTGAAGAAGTGAGAATTGTGGCTGGGTGGTGGTACTGGTGGTCCGATAGCGGCCTCCCGGTGGCCGACAGTGGCGATAAGTGGCTGGAAATCCGCAAATACACTGGCAAAAATGAGGGGGCTGTGTGGGGTGGTGGAGAGGGAAAGAGAATAAGCCTTGATATTTGTGAGTTTTACGTGGTGGAGAATGATTTAGCTAATACTTGGCTGAGTTTTTAACCACCAAAAAGCATCTTTTTGATAATGATAATTAGGTATAATTGAGGGTAATTAGCTAAGCAAATGGGTAGTAACTTATTGGGACCAAAATTGGGCCTAAATGAATTTGGGCCCGAAAGAACATACACTTTACGCGATTGAATTTTTCGTGGCTCGAAAATGAATTTTCAGATCGTTATGAAAAATAATTTAATGTCTTAAATCATATTTATTTAAGGCCTACCATCATTTCACTCGAAATTTTACAATAATGAAAACCCGAATTGCAAAGTGGGGCCCCAAATGAATTCTTCCAATCGGGATGATTAAATGAGATAAACAAATGTGAAAAATTGATAACATGGCATAATTAAATAAATAAACATGATTTAGGGTGGGATATTACACCCTTCTCCCCTTAAAGAGTTTCATCGTTGAAACTTATGAGCTTTGATAAAATGTGCAAGTTTATCTTAAACAGATGTGAGTACTTGATTTGCATCTCATCCTCGATTTCCCAAGTGGCTTCTTGGGACGTATGGCTTGTCAATCGCGCCTTGACTGGCAATATCTACTTGTTGCACAGCTGCTTAATCCTACAATCTAATATTTAGATTGGTCGCTCTTCATACACTGGATCTCCGGTAACTTTGATGGGTTTAGATACTATAGCATGGTCAGGATCTAGAATATACTGCCTAAGTTATGGGGTAAGAAACATGTTATATACGTCTTTGAGTTATATAAGCAGGCCTAGTCGACAAGCTATAGGGTTAAAGGTGTCTACGTACTGTATAACTGCTTAATCCCATGCTTCAGTAGTAGACCCAGAAACATCCCACACATTAGCTTCAATGAACTCAATTATCTCTGATATCCAGTCTCTCGATGCCCTTGTCTAGAGAAGCCCTTTGGAATATTTTATATCTCATACAAACTTTAATTGTCTCATATGACTCTTGTGTAGTCCTTGTGACACTTTAGCATGTATTTGAACTGTCTCATTATTCTCGATGTTTCTTCTAGCTTACTCTAACACCTCTGGACATTGTTTGAGATTATGCACTTATCAAAAAGTTATCATCTGATATTCTTAATGCATCACATGATCTCTTCTCATCAGAGTACTCAGGGATCTGCTCCCGGTTGATAATGGGCGATGAAATGACCGTGATTAAGGATGAGAGCGATGGGATTATTAGCCAAGCGAGTCTTTGCATACAAAAGAAATGAACGATGAGACTAGAAGAGGCTAATAAAGGAGAGATTATCATGGGGTGGCTAGAATAAAGATAATCATGAGTGCATCCAAAATTCTAAACCATAATACCACAAGAATCATGGTTTATAAATATTGATTATAAAGGATCTAATACATAGTTATTCAAGAAGATAGATAGCCTGATTACCTTTGAGTTTAGCAGATGATTTAAAAACAAAATGGCCATCACTGGAGTTCCAACAGGGTGACTTTCTGGATACCATTGACAGGATAAATGCAATCGAGGGAGTGGCAAACAAAATACAATAAATAGAGAAATAGATTAGATAAACAAGGTACACTGGATAAATAAATAGCTTGAACAAGTAAGGTCTAATAAATAGATAAATGGATCGCATAAGTTGCGGTGGAAACATGCCTTTTTTCATATGAAGCCAAGTCAAGTACAACAATAAGATTAAACAAGGATTACTAAAGTTTACTTATGAGGATATAAGATATAGGTGTGAGAATTACAAGTGTAATAAATAGATTAATAGGTTGAATCGGTAAAAGTGCAATAGATAAATGAATGGATTGGACAAGCAAAGTACCAATCGATAAGCAAGTAGATTGAATAAGTGACATTAGAAATGTGCCTTTGCTCATATGAAACCAATTCACATCCAGCAATAAGATTGAATAGAAAAGTTGGAGTTTACTTATGAGCATGTAAGATATATGTGTGGGAGTTAAAGTTAAAAATAAGGAAAGTAAGGGGATTATGACAATTGCAATCACCCACACCAATAAGAGTAGAATTACATTATAAATTCAGAACAAGTTATACGAGCTTATCATTATGAATAAATGAGATATAAGGTAGATGCATGAATCGACTCTCAATAGAATGAACTACAACCCATTATCATGAAATAAAGATGGTGAAGGTCAAGAGCACAGGAATGTTGACAACCATATAAGGTTGAATAAGAATGTATTGCACATTTGACAATGGGCTTGCAAAGGCATGGAAGACCATACTAATAGGAAATATCGAGCTGAAATGGAAGGGAGATTGAACAATATTATATAGTATCAAGTTTTGAAGATGAGATAAGCAAACAATTACAAAAATTACTATAAAAGGGCATTCTTACAAAAGAGAAACTGTGGTTGCATGGTTTAGGTGTGATATCTGAACCTCAAATCATTCCTAAAAAGGACTTCTGTTGTCGGCAGTTAATCCCATAAATCATTTGTTCAAGGTAGAGGGAACTTGTTTTTGATAGTGATCTTGTTCAACTCTCTATACACTGTACACAACCATAAGATTTTGCTTTCATTGTTCACATATATAAAACTAGGGTTTCCCACGGTGACACACATAGTTAAATAACCCCCTTAGTACCAACTCATCTTACCAAATTTTTAGTTCTTTGAACTCTACTGGGGATCATATGATAGGGACTTTGAAAATGGATTAACCACCTTGAACTAGGTCAATCTGAAAATTAATGTTTCTTGGGAGAAAACAATTTTGAAAGTCCTCAGATGAAACATCTTTAAATTCATAAACTGTAATTATTGATATGTATATACCAAGTGTGGTTGCATATCACTAATATTCAATGCATTACTGATACGATAATTCACTCGCTTGCACAGTGTAATTAGGGCGGAAATAGGGTTTTTCTTACCTCAGTTCATAGAAACACACGTCTAGTCTTTCCTCATTCCTCAAGCTAGCCATAAGATCTTTACAAGGCATCTTTTATAAGCACATAGTCAGTTCATCTCCATAATGATAACAAGGTCTGCCAATCAAACTGGATTTAATGCCCAATGAATACGGTTCCGACAATGCTAAAAGAGGCACATTTATAAAAGATAACACATTCAACTACCTACTAGTCTCAGTAAATTTAAATGCTAGGGGGGCAATCTAAAGTGCAAAGAGATGTAACCACACCCTGAACTCTTGCAAAAATATTTCTTTATCGGTTGTAAAGGACCAGATTGTAAGCTGAATGAATGAATGGGCAAAGATTCGTAATGAGAGAGATAAGGCATATAAATGACCTACATATACAGGACGTGCGTTTGTTTATGATGGTCATGATAGTAATGTAAATGAACGATGTTATGAAGTTGAGAGGGAGCATTAATTACTAAAGGTGAAGAAATCTAACAGATTAACAAAGATGCATTTGAAAAGTGATACGGTACCCGTAGGTAAGTAAAATGATGAATATGAGGGTCAACACCACCAGAAGGGAAATTTTATTCATCTGGTGTTCGAAAGGCCAATACATCAAGATGACGAAGTCAGTCTTACGACTGAATATGATGGCATTAGCAACCATCAATAACACATTCTACAGTAAATGAAAGTTTTGGGTAGGCATATAAATTCCGAAACTACTGGCAGATGAAAATAGCACAAATCGTGGTTCATCATTAGTAAGATAGGCTGTGCTGGTAAAGAAAGAATTAGCAAAATAACTTGAGTAACGACATGCAGTTACAGCCATAGAGTACTGAGCCAACATGATGTTACGGTGCTAAAGAACACGAACAATATGGATCCATTTAATTTTTGAAGGTCCGCTTAATGGCTGGGTCTGAAGCAACCAAAGGCCTTACAAATGACAAATGAATAGTGCCCGAATAGAAGCGAGGAGTTAAAGTAAGTGACAGTAAAAATATGAACATAGTGATGACTGAACTATAAGTAGAATGGGTCAAATATGCTTAGGAAGAATTGCAAGTCACATAGTAATGTGCACCGGGGGTCATTATGGGCTCCATTATGGAAATAGAGAATTAAACAATTATGGTTATCAAGGTTTGTATCGCCTATAAGAAAAGTTGCTCAGGTATTGAACTGAACTGGAACCTCATGTATCCCACTCATTCTGTAACCTTACTCCCATGTCATGAGTTGACCTAAACTGATGCCTTTTTGAGTAAAGTAATCTAGTGTCATGTATCTACTTGATATTGCTTCGAATGGTCTCTGCATCATTAACTCGTATTGAGAATGCAATAGTGGAAGCTGGTAGATTAACATAGCTAACTATAAGAGATTCAGGTAATAAATGATATGGCCTATGATACTTCTCTGATCCTCTTCATCACCCTTTGCTGGATCGCTAAACAACTCATAACCCAATTACACACCCCATCTCTGAAAATTTCTTAAAAGTGCAATGTGTATACGAGCAGAGTCTACTAATTACATGTACATGCATATCACTGGATACTAGTGAAATAAATCTACCTAATACTAGCAAAATGAATATCCTCAGCACTAATGAAATCAATGCACTTGTTACTGGTAAAATGAATATTATATCACTTCTTTAGGTCGTTTTCCTTTAATCCTGCATATCTAACTTTCATTGCTCCTAAACAATTCGAGGTAACTAGGGCAGAAATAAGTCAATAACAGGAAGTAATGGGAGAATTGCTAATGCATGGTCTTAGCACCAAGACCAGATAATTCCTATACATGGCAGCTTAATCTTACTTGTACCACCCCTATAACGCCAAATAGCACACCATAAGCTACTAACTGTTATCACTAGACATAAGCACTTATTGTAATGCTCATGTCATACTGATTCACTTCAAAGATGTTGCCCCACAAGGCATTTCCTTCTCTAGAGGTAATAAGCGACGATCTATGGATATGTGTACACCTGCTACGTCGGTCGGGGACCTGGCCTGAAGTCTCGCGGGTAACTGAAAGGGCGAATGCCCTATAGATGATAACTGGCAGGGTCACTAATTAAGTAATAAATCACTATATAAACTAATTAATTAATGTACTTACCAAAACATGATGACTTTGATAAGTACACTATGATTTCTAAAGATACAGGCAATGAACATACCTGATGTCTTTCAATGCAATCTCACTTGATAGTTCTTATGCACAATGAGAAATAATAGATTAGGCCCCGATTCTGTTTAAGAAATGTAATTATAGGTATATGTAATTAGTAGACAATGTTGACATTCATAGTTGTAACTGTGAAAGAAATTCCTTAAAAGGCATCCATAACTCAAATAATTCCATAGAAGATAAGTTGCCCCAAAATGATGTGAAAGCTAAATGCATTAGGGTAATTTAACTCAAAGTGAAATATTTTAGAGTAAAATTGATCAAAGTAGAATAATTGGAATCCTAAAAGAAAGACTTTGATGGTTACAAATTCATCATGGATTTTTGATATTTCTGAGCTGGATAATAAAGGTTTTATAGCAATTGGAGTGGCGGTAGGTTCAGAATAATTTTAAACACACCATTTTGGACCAACAAACACTAATCTTGAGTTATCAATATCCCCACTTCTCCAATTTTGTTGCACATGTCATACCACTTAGTTTTTCGAACCGAATAAGCTTCTAAGTATAATCAAAGTTGTTACTGATTCAAGGTCCACCTTAGAAAATTCATAACTTTCACCCCTAACCTCCAATTGAGCTATAAAACCCCAATATGAAAATATTAAAAAGTCCCTCAACATTTGCATTTACAACCCATAACACAATCACCACCGTACAAATCCCAAAATTGAGCTAAAACACCACCTCGTGCAGTTTTGGTCGACTCTGTGCAGTCAGAGCAAAATGGCCATAACGTCTTGCTCAGAACTCGAATTATAGTGCTTCAAAATCCATTTGAAAGGTAACACATTGATCTAGCTCCCCACCAAAATTTATAATTTTTCAACTAGCTATGAATTACCAGTTTTTCCTGGAACAGACCCCTATTTTTAGGCTCTTTACAGTTTGCTACCTACTTTATTATCCTCCTTTTTTAAATAATTACCCTTTAAAATCACTTGTTGAAATTACGCAAAGATGGGGTGACCCTCAGCATCACTTTAGACAGCTATAGTCGACAATTTTTTACTTCACAATCATCCAAGATTCATTCTCAAATCTAAAACACACACATGGCATGCTTATTGACCAACGTCATTTGAACTATGCATAATTCTTATAACTCTAGCTTATGTCTCACTTGAACTTGCACTTAAACTTCTCTAAATCAATACCAACACCATGATATTCATTATCAATACCAAAGATCAGAAAATCACAAATAAAATAAAAAACAGAAGGTTGGGGTTTACTTACTTCAAGTTGAAACAAGGGAAGTTAGAGATGTTTTAAGTTTGAAGAAGTGAGAGAGGTGGCTGATGGTGTGCTAGTGGTCCGATGGCGGCCTCCTGGTGGCTAGAAGGTGGTGGTAAGTGGCTGGAAATTAGCAAATACAGTAGCAAAAAGGAGGGGACTGTGTGGGGTGGTAGAGAGGGAGAGAGAGTAAGTCTTGATATTTTATGAGTTTTGCTTGGAGGATAATGATTAAGCCAACACTTGGCTGAGTTTTTAACCACCAAAAAGCATCTTTTTCCTAATGATAATTGGTATAATTGGGGGCAATTAGTTAAGCAAATGGGCAGCAAGTTGTTGGGCTCAAAATTCGGCCTAAATGAACCTGGGTCTGAAAGAAAATACACTCTACGCGATTGAATTTTCCGTGACTCGAAATTAAATTTTTGGATCGTTATGAAAAATAATGTAATCTCTTAAATCATATTTATTTAGAGCCTACTATCAATTCACTCGGAATTTTACAATAATGAAAGCCCGAATTGCAAAGTGTGGCCCAAAATGAATTCTCCCAGTCAAGATGACTAAATGAGATAAATAAATGTGAAAAATTAATGACATGGCTTAATTGAATAAATAAACATGATTTAGGATTCAGCTATTATAGCCTTAAATAGATGTGGGTACTTGAAACTGATAAGCTTTGACAAAACATACAAGTTTATCTTAAATAGATGTGGGTACTTGGCTTGCATCTCATCCTCGGTCTCCCAAGTGGCTTCTTGAGAGCTATGGTTTGTCCATAGTGCCTTGACTAGTGGTATCTGCTTGTTGCACAGATGCTTAATCTTGCAATCTAGTCTTTGGATTGGTCGCCCTTCATACACTAGATCTCTAGTAACTTTGGTGGGTTCAGATACTATAGTTTGGTCAGGATCTGGAATATACTGCCTAATTTATTAGGTACGAAACAAGTTATGCACATCTTTGGGTTATATACGCTGACCTAATTGACAAGCTATGGGGTTAAAGGTGTCTGCGTATTGTATAACTGCTTGATCTCATACTTCAGTAGTAGATCCAGATGCTTCTCACACATTAACTTCAATGAACTTAATTATCTCTGATATCCAGTCTCTTGACACCCTCGTCTAGAGAAGCCCTTTGGAATACTTTATATCTCATCTAAGCTCTAATTGTCTCCTTCTTTAGTCAATATGATCATATGAATCTTGTGCAGTCCTTGTGCCACTTTAGCATGTACTTGAACTGTCGCATTATTCTCGACGTTTCTTCTAGCTTACTCTAATACTGCTAGACATTGTTTGAGATTATGCCCTTGTCAAAAAATTATCATGTGATGTTCTCAATGCATCACATGATCTCCCCTTATCAAACTACTTAAGGATCTACTCACAATTGATAATGGGTGATGAAATGACCGTGATTAAGGATGAGAGCGATGGGATTGTTAGCTAAGTGAATCTTTGCATATAAAAGAAATGAACGAAGAGAGTGGAAAAGGCTAATAAAGGAGAAATTATCATGGGGTGGTTCGAATAAAGATAACCATGAGTGCATCCAGAATTCTGAACCGTAATGCCACAAGAATCATCGTTATAAATATTGATTATAAAGGATCCAATACATAGTTATTCAAGAAGATAGATAGCCCGGTTACTTCGAGTTTAGCTGATGATTTGAAAATAAATTGGCTAGAAACAGAGTTCCAATAGGGTGACCTTCTAGATACCATTGACAAGAAAAAAGCAATCAAGGGAGTGGCCAAACAAAATACAATGAATAGAGAAATAGATTGGATAACAAGGTACACTGGATAAATAAATAGCTTGAACAAGCAAGGTCTAATGAATAGATAAATGGATTGCATAGGCTACAGTGGAGACATGCCTTTGCTCATACGGAGCCAAGTCAAGTACGACAATAAAATTAAAAAAGGATTACTGAAGTTTACTTATGAGGATATGAGATATAGGTGCGAGAATTGCAAGTGCAATAAATAGATCAATAGATTGAATCGATAAAGTGCAATGGATAGATCAATATATTGGACGAGCAAAGTACCAATGGATAAGTAAATAGATTGAACAAGTGACATTAGAAACGTGCCTTTGCTCATACGAAACCAATTCAAGTCCAACAACAAGATTGAACAAAAATGCCGGAGTTTACTTATGAGCATGTAAGATATATGTGTGGGAGTTGAAGTTAAAAATAAGAAGAGTAAGGGGATTATGACAATCACAATCATCCACACCAATAAGAGTTGAATTACATTATAAATTCAGAACAAGTTAAACGAGCTTATCATCATGAATAAATGAGATGTAAGGTAGATGCGTGAATCGGCTCTCAACAAAAAGAACTACAACTCATGATCATAGAATAAAGATGGTGAAGGTCAAGAGCACTGAATGTTGACAACCATATAAGGCCGAACAAAAATGTGTTGCACATTTAACAATGGGTTTGCAAAGACATAGAAAATCATGCTAACAGGAAATATTAGGTTGAAATGCAAGGAAGATTAAACAATATTAGATAGTATCAAATTTTGAAGATGAGACAAGCAAACAATTACAAGAATTACTATAAAGGGGGATTCTTACAAAAGAGAAACTGTGGTTCCATGGTTTAGGTGTGATATCTGAACCAGAAATCACTCCTAAAAAAGACTTCTATTGTCGGTAGTTAATCCCATAAATCATTTATTCAAGGTATAGGGAAATTGTTTTTGATAGTGATCTTGTTCAACTCCCCGTACACTGCACACAACCATAGGGTTCTGCCTTCATTCTTCACACATATAAAACTAGGGTGTCCCACGGTAACACACTTGGTTAAATAACTCCCTTCAATAATAACTTATCTTACTAAATCTTTAGTTCTTTGAACTTTACAGGGGGTCATATGATAGGGGCTCTAAAAATGGATTGAGGACCTTGAGCTAGGTTGATCTAAAAATCAATGTTTCTTGGGGGAACATAGATCTGAAAGTCCTCAGATGAGACATCTTTGAATTTACAAACTATAATTATGGATATATATACACCGAGTGTGGTTGCATATCCCTAATATTCAATGCATTACTAACACGATAACTCACTTGCTTACACAGTGTAATTAGGGCGGAAATAGGGTTTTTCTTCCCTCAATCTATAGAAACACATGTCTAGTCTTTTCTCATTCCTCAAGCTTACCTTAAGATCTTTATAAGTCATCTTCTATAAGTGCATAGTCAGTTCATCCCTATAATGATAACAATGTCTACCAATCAAACTGGATTGAATGCCCAGTGAATATCGTTCCGACAATGCTAATAGAGGATCATTTATGAAAGATAACACATTCGACAGCCTACTGGTCTCAATAAACTTAAATGATAGGGGGATAATCTAAAGTGTAAAGAGATGTAAGCACACCCAGAACTCTTGCAAAGATATTTCTTTATTAGTTATAAAGGATTGGCATGCAAGCTGAATGAATGAAAGGACAAAGATTTGTAATGAAAGAGGTAAGGCATATAAATGACCTGCATATACAAGACATGTGGTTTATTCATGATGGTCATGATAGTAATGTAAATGAACAATGTTATGAAGTTGAGAGGGAGTATTAAGTACTGAAGGTGAAGAAATCTAACAGATTACCTAAGAGGCATTTAAAAAGTGGTACGGTACTCGTAGGAAAGTAAAATGAGGAATATGAGGGTCAACACCACCAGCAACGAAATTTTATTCATCTGGTGTTTAAAAGGCCAATACGTTAAGATGAAGAAGTCAGTCTTACGACTGAATATGATGGCATCAGCATCCATCAATAACACATTCTGCAGTAAATACAGGTCTTAGATAGACATATAAATTCCTAAACTACTGGCAGATGAAAGTAGCACAAATTGTTGTTTACAATTAATAAGATAGGTTGTAGTAGAAAGAAAGGATTGATAAAATAACTTGAGTAATGACATGCAGTCACGACCATAGAGTAGTAGGCCAACATGATGTTAT
The DNA here is from genome assembly GCA_002740545.1 of Lophocereus schottii. Classification (NCBI taxonomy): domain Eukaryota; kingdom Viridiplantae; phylum Streptophyta; class Magnoliopsida; order Caryophyllales; family Cactaceae; genus Lophocereus; species Lophocereus schottii. The sequence goes on from NCQV01060316.1 coordinate 15,575, forward strand.
GGTGCTATTGAAACATGAATTATATGAATCCATTTAATTACTAAAAGTGCGCTCAATGACTGGGTCTAAACCAACCAAAGGCCTTGCAAACAATAGATAAATAGTGCCCGAACAGAAGCAAGGAGTTAAAGTAAGTAATAGTAAAAATATGAACATAGTGATGACCGAACTGTCAGTAGAGTGGGTCAAATATGCTTAGGAAGAACTACAAATCACACAGTAATGCACACCCAGGGTCACTATAGGCTCCATTATGGAAACATAGACGTAAAAAATTAAGATTGTCAGGGTTTGTATCATCTATAAGAAAAGTTGCTCAAGTCTTGAACTAAACTGGAACCTTATGTATCCCACGCATTCTGTAACCTTACTACCATGTCATGAGTTGAGCTAAACTAATGCCCTTCTGAGTAAAGTAATCTATTCTCATGTATCCACTTGATATTGCTTCGAATGGTCTCTATATCACTGACTCTTATTGAGAATGCAATAGCGAAAGCTAGTTAATAGATATAGCTAACTATAAGAGATTCAGGTAATAAAGGAAATAGCCTGTGATACTTCTCTGATCCTCTTCATCACCCGTTACTGGATCACTGAATAAGTCATAACCCAATTACACACCCCATCTCCGAAAATTCCTTAAAAGTATGATGTGCATATGAGCAGAGTCTACTAATTATGTGTACAAGCATATCACTTGATACAAGTGAAATAAATCTACCTGATACTGGTAAAACGAATATCCTCAATACTAATGAAATGAATGCGCTTGGTACTGCTAAAATGAATATTATATCACTTCTTTAGGTCCTTTTCCTTTAATCCTGCATATCTAACTTTCATTGCTCCTGAACAATTAGATGTAAGCAAGGCAGAAATAAGTCAATAACAGGAAGTAATGGGAGTATTGCTGATGCAAGGTCTTAGTGTCAAGACTAGATAACCCCTATACATGATAGTTTAATCTTACTCGTACCACCCATATAATGCCAAGAAGCACACTATAAGCTACAAACTATTATCACTAGACATAAGCACTCATTGTAATCTTCATGTCATACTGATTCACTCCAAAGACATTGCCCCATAAGGCATTTCCTCATCTAGAGGTTTGCATATAACTTGGCACTATATTAATCCCTTCAGAAGTTGCAAATGGCATCCCACATTGGTTTTCAACCATGACAATACTCAAGATTAGGTATATTAACAAAACTCAATAAAACTCTCAAATTGTAGGGCAAAATAAACAGAGTTCCGTCGAAAAACTAACTGAAAGCCGGCTTTAAGCCTTACAATAGATACTTGAAATGGGGATAAACACTTTAATAGCTCAACAGCCACATGCTGGAGTTTATAACTCAATGGGTCATACACCCGGAGTTGCACGATTGCAAAAATTTGAACAAATGAGAGAAATTAAACATACAATACAGCTCTTAGATAAATGAGAGCATGCCTCACTAACAAGTCACCTAGATGGTTCCACACTCCACTTTGCTAATGCTTGAATCTCAGGATATTCACCCAAATGGGAATGGTTCCTCTTTATATGCCCATAGGTCATTTAACTAGTCTAAAATAACTCATACACACATTAATAGCTAACTCATAAACACTTGATAGCTCACAATGCCCTGTAAAGCCTTAACTCTGATACCAAATCTGTAACGCCCCCTAATTAAGCATGTTCCACTGTTTGCATTCTCCTTAATGAATCTCTGAATCAGGACTTGTGAACTCGATGTTAGGGGCGTTGCCGCCGTCCAAAAAGACAAGGCTTGAAATGTGCGTACTAGATTATAAACTAGAAGTAACATAGTTAGACATAGCTTCAACCATACACATTCATGCATTGTCAAATCATATACAATCAACTGTTACCCACACATAGTTCACACATCGCCGTATAGCAATTCGCCATATAATCTACACCTCCATTCGCTGAAGATTTCAAAGTATAGCTCCAAAATAGACATGCACTATATCATTGTTGATCCCTCCAGATTCCCTTTCTCAACTTACTCTCTTTATCCGGTTTGTCAGCATGAGGGCAATTCAATGAGCATTTGCCTAAAACAAAATATGAAAACATTTTGAATTGTGAGCCAAAGCTCAGTACATGTATTACTGTATTGTTAAATGATCTCCACATAAACTGATTGGGTGCCCACTTGCAATTCATTTTAAGTTAAAACAGTGAATGAGATGAATGTAAAATTGCATTACTAGTTATTATTTGATATTGAACCCCTTGATACCCTTACGATCTATGGATATGTGTACACTTGCCAATCCGATCGGAGACCTGGACTGAAGACGTGTGAGTAACTCGAGAGCGAATGCCCTATAGATAATTGGCGGGATCACTAGTTAAATAATAAATCACTTTATAAACTAATTCATTGATGTACTTTCCAAAATATGATAACTTTGATAAATATACTCTGATTTCTTAAGATACAGACAATGAACATACATGATGTCTTTAAATTGCAATCTCACTTGATAATTCTTATACACAATGGGAAATGATAGACTAGGCCCCGATTGTATTTTAGAAATGTAATTATAGGTATATGTAATTAGTAAATAATGTTGACTTTGATGGTTGTAACTGTAATAGAAATTCCTGAAAAGGCATCCATAACTCAAATAATTCCATAGAAGATTAGTTGTACTAAATGATTTGAAAGCTAGATGAATTAGGGTAATTTAACTGAAAGTGAAATATTGT
>NCQV01060317.1:4115-19179 GCA_002740545.1 Lophocereus schottii
TTACTCTTCAAAGTGGGTTGAAGTCATTCCATTAAAAGAAGTGGAGGCAAAGTAAGTCGCTGACTTCATCAGGGCTTATCTCCTTTACAAATATGGAGTCCCACACAAAATCATTTCAGATAATGCCCTTTACTTTAAAAATCAAGTAATGATAAGCTTGCAAAGAAATACAAGTTTAGACATAACTTCTCATCAAGTTACAATCCATCGTCAAATGGTCAAGCTGAAGCATTCAATAAAGTGTTTTACAAGATTCTAAGGAACATGGTCTTAAGATCAAGGAGGGATTGGCATAAATGATTACCAAAAGTTTTATGGGCTTATTGAACCATGGTTCAAATTATAATTGGTTGTATGTGATGCAACTTAGTTTTTGGTTTGGAAGCCATGTTACCCCTTTAGGTGCTACTACCTTTTCTAAGAGTGGCCATGCAATTCACTAATCTAGATGAAAATACTCAAGTCAGATTAGCTGAACTAGAAGCATTAGATGGGTATCGGTTAATGGCCCGGCAAAGGCTTGAAATTTACCAAGCCCAAATGGTTGGTGCATTCAACAGGCGAGTCAAGTTTCGTTCATTTAGCGTTGTTGATATGGTCTTAACAATAAGAAGACCTATTTTTATTAATCAAAAGACACAAGGAAAAGTTGAATCCAAATGGGAGGACCCCTATGTAATCACCAAGGTCTTTCCTAAGGAGGCATATGAGATCTCAAATCATGATGGATAAATAGTATATGCTTGCGTCAATGGAAAATTTGTAAAGAAATTCTTTACTCGAAGTTTCTGGAAGTTGAATTGTATTGAACTATGGAAGGCTTGATCACTCAAAAAGGGGGTACATAGGCAATCTGGCTTCATGTTAGAGCCAGCCATGAAAATAAAGAAATTCTTTTTCCCCTATATGTGAAAAATATTAGATTCATATGATGCATCAAGTGGTCATGTGATGTTTATAGCAAGAATCATTTACGAATTACTCATTGTTGTGTAATTATTCTGGTTTTCATTATTATTTATTAAAAAAAAGTGGGGAGAAGGAGATAAAAAAAGAGAAAAAGGGGGAGGCAGGAAAAGCGAAAAAGGAAGAGACATTTATGCTTTATTGCAATAGCATAAATTGTACACTACAAAATGGATCGAAGGCTGGAGATATAAATGCAAAAGAATTTAACAAAACAAAACAAAATCTAAACATTATTAAAGGAGATTACAAAGCTGTTCAAATTCTTGAGACGATCCTTCTCCTTCTCTAGATCTTGCAATTTGGAAAACTCACCTTCAATCAAGTGTGCCTTTACCTGTTCCGTTCCCTTTTCTTCGAATATAGAGAGGATTTCAGCTTGCTATCTACCTCAATTAAACACTGCTGCTGGATGATCAAATCCTCTCATATTTTAAGAATCCAATCCTTCTCCCTCAAAATTACCTGCTCCTTAACCTTACGTTTCGAAGATTCATTAGATTGGTTATTGAGCTGACCTTCAACATGAGCAATTTCAGAAGAAAAAAGTGAGATCTTAGCTAGACAAAGCTTTAACCCAATCAACATCCACTAATTCTTCGATCTTTGGAATAGTCTCAACTACACCAAACATCTCTTTTATCTTGGAGAATAGCTAACAAGTCTCTATTGTACTGAGCTTATAGATGCCAATCATGGAGCAAATTGCACTCAAGGATTGAGAAACTAGTCATCTGCTAGCTAACAAGTCTCTAGTAGAGCCATAATTAGAAATAATACCAAGGGTCACTTCTACTACTTTAAGAATGCTCTCTCAGACCCAATCTTCCTTCAAGTTGCAAAAAAGAGTCGCTAAGGAAGTAGGGATGCTTTGAATAGGTGTAGCTTCAACCAAGTCATCAGAAGTGTCAGACATAAGAATGATAGCAGTTACTACTGCATTAGGGTGCTCCACCACATCAAGAGGTGCTTCATATAAGGGTACTTCTATTGTTTATGTGGGGGCATCTTGTTGATTTAAAGTTCCCTATTTAATAAAAGTGTCCAAGTCCATGATAGATAAATCTTCAAATCCTGTGCTGTCGCCCATATCAGAATCATTATAATGATTGGGGAGCCTATAATGAGCCTTCTTGAAGTTTACCTCGATGGGTGATTGATCATGAATATTTGGTATAGCAGGTGATTGATCGTTGGGTTTCTTTTATTCTTCCTTTTCTGTGGCCTTTTGTTGCCTCCAAAAGCCTTGGTTTTTCCTCTTTCAGAGGATGAGACTGAAGGTTTCTCCTTAGCACAACTTTCACCCACAATTCCTAAAATTCCAACAGCCCCAGGAACAAACTCACAGAGAGGGCGTAGGTGGTCAATAATGGAATAGTTTCCCTTAAATCTCTTTCTTATTCATTGTAGTTTGGTGAACCTTTTTGACTAACTGACTTAAATAAGGAGTGCTAATTTTGGTCCACTAGCTACATTAATCCCAAGAACAAACTCCTTCATAATAGGAATGAGGAAAATAGAACTTGGCCCTCGTATCTCGCCTTTGAAAATCAACATGGGCTTGTGCAAGCTCCATTATACTCTTTTGTTGCTGGAGGGCTCTAATAAAGTTTAAGCGATTAGATGGAGCCCCTTAATCGAATCTAAATTGGTGAGCAAATCGGTTGGGGTAATAGGGCTCCAAAAGCAATTCAGCTCCAATACATACGAGAAGTACAGGGGACCAAATAGACAAAAAAATTTAAAATGCTTATTCGGAAAACCTATGTCAATCACATCGTGGCCATTACAAGAGTTCTCATGATAAAAGCTAGTGCCAGGAGAAAGATATCTCCCATCCCTGAAAACGTGCCTAGCCTGAGGGAAGTAACATTTGCTACTAAGCAATGTAGCATGATGAATACGGGTTGGAAAGTCACTAGGATAGTTACTATCTGGGCGACAACAACACAAACAAGGAAATGACTCTGCTAACCAACCTATTACATAATTGCTAGGAAAAATTACATTAGATTTACCAAGATGGTATGGATGACTTGCTACCTCTCCTAACCCATGATAGATAAAACCAAGCATTGTTAGAGTCAAAGAAATTCATTACCTAGAAGCCATCAATGTAACCATTACAAATATTTCTGGCCTTATGGCTTCCTTACCATAAGGTAAGATAAAACAACTCAACCAAAAGGCTAAGGAAGCAGTGAGTTCACCCTCTTTTATGACTCTCAAGTTTGCCATTCGCTCTTGATACGAAATGTGAACGGGGTTTCTTTTCTTTGCTGCAAATTTCTCTTTTTCATAATCTACTTGTTCCCCAAATGCAAAGTAGACCAAGTATTTTCTATAAAAATGGTCCAACCAAAGATCATAATAGACATGCTTCACTTTGTGAAATGCATAAAGCTTAGCATGAATATGAAGCAGCTCAGCAACTGCAGAGGGATATTTATTATGACCGGCCAAGTCTTTATTTAGAGGTAAAAATTCCTCGTATGTAGCCCCAAGAGTGGGTAATCCTCCAATTCGCTCCCAATCAAGAAGTGAAATGCCAACTTCACCTGCACCAGATGAAAGGTATTAGTTAATGGACCCCAAATTTCACAAAAAGCCCGTCATACATTCGTGTCAACATGGTATGGAAATTAGGATACACCAATGGCATCAAATATGCCAGCTTGTTTTAAAGGCTCTTCAAAACGAGTAAGTACTCATTTGGTCCATTTCATCACTCCTATCATAAAAGTTAACCGACCTCAAAATAGGAAGGCTAATCCCTAATTCCATTTTTGAGTAAGAAGCATGTGTAGGACTAGGTAAAATTCCTCCTTAGTAGGGTATGTTTCTTACCCATGATGTTTAGCATTAACCTTCGCAAGAACAGTGGCATTAAAGTAGTTCTCACACTCCTTGATTACATTAACACATTTCGTCTTGTCATTTCTATGATAACGAAGTGTCTCTTACTTGACTCTAACTTTCTTAACCAAGATAGATGTTATAGTGGAGGAAGGGATTTCACTAAGACCTTGCAAGGAAGTTAAATGATGTTAATAAGGCCCATAGTCTCATTCTCGACTATTTGGAGTGGAGCCCTTTCGTTGCCAAGAGTCTCATCTACAATCATTGATTGTTCCCTAAAATAAAAAGGGTCTAATTAATGGATGATAAAGAAGCTCATAAAATGCATACATCCTTCATGTTACCAAATATTCTGACATGAACAATGCATGGGGCCAATGATTGAATGTCAATTTTAAAATATTTTAATATGCAGGAGGTGGGCCTAATGATGTTGTCAAAATAAATAAAACATACTACAAGTGTTTTTATATGGGAGCAACTCCATTGACTGCTTTTACGATAGCAAATATAAATAGCTCCCTATAGTGATATACTTAAGTCGCATCTCATATTATAAATGATTTGTTTTTGTTTTTTGCATACTCCCATTGAGGCAAAACAAAACATAGTGCCTTGATTAATTTTATGCTTACTTAAAATAGTGGTGACCCAAGGCTGGGTAATGAGGTCACATAGAGTGGGCATCACACTTCAGCCTAAGCACCTTGTAATGGCCAAATTGGATAAGTCAAACTCAGTCGGTCCACAGGACCGTGGGCATGAGCTCAAAGACGATGGATCTGGGTCACCAAGGGATGGGTCGAGCAGCCCACACCTGGATGCTCCCAGCGTTAGGTCATCCGCTAGTCAGAGCCTGTTATCCAAGTGAATCGTGGAGTTCGGGCAATGACCAGCGTAATGGGTATGCCCAATCTGAAGAGGAAAGGTAGCCCACTGTCACAGCCGAGGCACCAAATAAATGAACCCGCCTAGACCTAAGTCACTTGCAAGATTATGGCCCTATTTGGCAATCAGCTGTTAGCTATTAATTGATTGCATTAGCTATTTGATTTAGCTGACTGCATTAGCTGTTTGTGAAAAAAGTGTTTAGTGAAGTTAACTGTTTCTAACAAAGATGTTTGATAAAATTTCACTTATGCCCATTAGTCAATTTCATTATTTTTCTAACAAAACAATTTTTCATTGGATATTTATTTTTCTTTTCGATATGAATTATGAATTAAGACTTATGTGATATATAAAATTACATTTATACTTTTTCCTAATTTTAATACTTATCAAAATATCTTTTTAATGTTGAATGTTTTCTTTTTTCATATCAATTGAAATTATGTGACATAAAAAATATGTATATATCATATAAGACTAACTAACATAAATTATTTGTTAAATTAAGAAAGCGTTAAAATTAAAAGTATTATCTTCAACATCATGACCATCCACAACTCTTATCCCAAAGAGAAAAAATAAATTGAAAAATTTAAAGTATAAGTATCCAACATTCAAGAATATCATTTGTGAATGACATTTAATGTAAATTTGTCCAAATTATAAGGTTAGTATGGTCATTGTAATAGTAAGTATCAAAAAGCTCCTTGAAAAAGTTATCCCAAAGAGCTTTTTGTAAAAGAGCTTTTGGGGTATAAAAAGCTAATCTAAAAAGCTAATTAGCCAAATACTCTAAAGAGAGCTTTTTGACCAGAGTCAAATAGCTAATATCCTAAAAAGCTCTTTTTCCACTCAAAAAGCTCTTTACCAAACATGACCTATATTTGTTACAACACCTCAGTCAAATATCTCGATTCATGCTCCCACACTTCAAAAGGTATCTTTAGGTAAACCGTACCCCATTGTTCATTATGCTACCTGCAATAATTTTTCAGAAGTACATAAATAGTTTTTATCTGCTATAACAAAAATTGTGGAGCCTAAATTTTATCACGAAGCAGACAAGGAGGCATATCAGAGAGAAGCAATGGCTAAGAAAATTGAAGCTTTGGAACTAAACAACACTTCGGCTATAATGGATTTGCCTTCGGGACGTAGACCCATTAATTACAAATAGGTTTATAAGGGAAAGTACAGTGCTAATGGCAACATAGAGAAATATCAGGCTCGCTTGGTGATCCGAGTAGATAAGCAAGTGTAGAAGGATCTAAGTTGATCGAAAATTTTGCCCTTGTTGCTAAAATGACCAGTGTCAAATGTTTTCTACCTGTTGCTGCTACTAGGGGATGGAAGCTTCATCAAATGGATGCTCATAATGCATTTTTGCATGATATTCAGAAGAGGAAGTCTACATGACTTTACCCCCTGATTTAAGTGACCACAACTCAACAAATTATGTAAACTTTAGAAATCTTTATACGAGTTGAAGCAAGCTCCTAGGCAATGATTTGATAAGCTATCATTTAAACTCCTTACATAAGGATTTATTCAATCATATGCTGGCTATTCTCTTTTCACTTACGTTAAGAATAAGACATTTATGACTTTATTGGTCTATGTTGATGACTTGGTTCTTATAGGAAACAATAGTGAGGCATGTTTTGCTTTCGAAGCATTTACATAAATGTTTTCGTATTAATAGCTTAGGGCCTCTCAAATACTTTCAACGTATTAAGGTGGCTCGTAGTCCACCGGGGCTATTTCTATCTTAACATAAGTACGCTTTAGAGATTGTTGAGGAATGTGGATTATTAGGTGCTAAGCTTGCAGACTTTCCTACGAAGACCAATCACAAGTTAGCACTCATTACGGGCAAATGCTTGGGTGATGTTACTCAGTACAGAGGACTAGTCGGACAACTGATATACTGGAGCATTACTTGTCCTAGAATTAAGTTATTCTGTGCATATTTTATCCTAGTTCATGTAGAATCCCAAGGAGGAACATATGTCAGCCGCACGATGAGTTCTGCACTATTTGAAAGGCAATCCTAGACAGGGGTTGCTTATGAAAAGTAATTCAGGTTTGTGTTCTTTAGCTTGTTGTGCTTCAGATTGGGGAGCATGCCCCATCACTAGATGCTCTTTAATGGGGTATTCTGTAACTCCAGAGGATCTCCTATATGTTCGAAGACTAAGAAATAAGCTATAGTTTCTAGGTCCTCAGCAGAAGCTGAATATCGAACCATGGCGGTAGTATCCAATGAGCTTATTTGGATTCGTTCCTTTCGAACATCTGTTTTTTGGTGCAAAAGAGGGGGTAAAACCCTATGTAAAAATATTATTATTTAACGGTCCTAGGCTAAGCAACCCCTAAAACATCTGCATAAAGCACATCCAATACCAGCTTAGGTGGAGAATCAAAATAAACTACTCCTATCTCACAATCAAGTGTTAGGTTTGCCAATTTGTCCGCAACCTAATTAGCCTCCTTGGCAGTGGGCAACCTTCACCTTCCATTCGTCTCTTTTAATCAGTTGTTTGTATTGTGTGATGAGCGACTTGTAAACCGGGTTCTAGTTTCTGTTTTCTCTTAGCATTCTGACTACGATCATTGAATTTTCCCAAAGCCAACTCTTCTTCAGACCCAATTCCCTAACCATCTTTAAACCACGAAGCACGCCACCTCCCAAGGCCAAGCCCCAATTGCCTTTTAATGCTCCGTTAGTGTTCAAAAGAGACCATCCTTCAGGTGGAGATTCCGTCTTTTCGGTTGCCATTTTGTTTGCAAATGGATTGTCCGAACTTAATGCGTCGAGTATGTCTACAAATGGAGCAAGAAGGAATCCCCCCTTTTCGGCGGGTATGTAATAACCCGATTGTAACCCATATTTATTTATTTAAATCATATTTATTTATTTAATTAATCATATTTATTATTTAATTAATCATATTTATTGATTCAATCACTCATGGTTATTTGTTTAACCAAATCATGTTTATTAATTCAATTACATTCAATTTATACATTTACCGAATTATCTTATGTCATTTAAATTTGTCACTTTCATTTATCGTATTTAATCATCCCGGTTGGGGAATATTTCATTTGGATCCCGCTTTGAAATTCAAGTTTCATTGATTGTTAATTCAAAGTTCGTTGATTGATTAAATATTGGGTGAATCGATATTAGGTCTAGGTAAGTATAATTTAGTGACTAAACATTTTCTTACCTTCGGTAACCTTTAATTCCGAGCAATACAAAACTTTTCTAACACTTCAAATAATTTTTCAAGCCCGAACTTAGCTTGTTGGGCCCAAAATAAAAGCCCAAAACCTTGTTAGCTTTGTTATTTTACTAATTACTCATTTTAGTACCTAATTTTAATTAGCACAAAGTTACGTCTTCGGTTGAAAATTTCCAGCCACATGTAGCAAATAATTGACAACTTTTACATACAAAAATTCAGCAAAAATAACAAAACCCAACTCTCTATTTTTCTCGCTCTATCTCACACCCCTTTTGCAGAAAATAGGGGCAACAGCTGCTGCCCCTTATGCCCCAACTTCTGATGGGTTTCGGCCACCTCCCGACTACCCCAACTTCCCCTTGCTACTAGCTATTATATCCAACCACCAAAATCACTCAAAACAGCCCCCTCCTCCCTCTAATTCAAGCCTAAAGTAAGGTAAAACCCTAACTTGATCTTGATGTGTTTTTGGTTTTTATGATTCTTTTAGTTATATTTTATGTTCTTGAGATCAAAACATATGTTATCATGTAAATTTTATTGATTTTGAGGACATTGATCATGGTGGGGTTGAGCTTGAAACATGTTAACTTTAAGGTTTTGTCATGATCAAGTTAGCTTAAGTCAAGTGATGGATTTGTATTCTTTTGTATATGATTTTGAATTTTTAGTCTTATTGATGATTACGATGATGTTTTTGGTGATTTGGAATGATTTCAAGTGAAGATTTATGTGAAAAAAAGTGGAGAAAGCAAAAATAGTGAGGGCTGAAAATGGCAGAAAACAGGAGTGACTTTGAGATTAAACTGGTAATGAGCAACTCACTTAAAAATTATGATTTTGGGTGAGTGGATAGGTCCTTCTGTTAGCTTTCAAATGCCTTTGAAATCACCTTAATTCAAGTTTTGCGGAAAACGTTATGACTATTTTGCTAGAACTATGCAGGTTCAACCAAACCTAATGCACTTAGGTTCTAGCCCTATTTTGGGAACACTATTGTGGGAACCATGTTTGTGTTGTGAATGAAAGCTTTTTAGAACTTCTTAATCTTTCCATATTGGAGTTTTAGGTCTCCATTCGAGGCTAAGGGTGAAAGTTATAAAGTTTTCAAATGAACTGACGTGCTTTGGTGTAAATTGGGCCTTTATTGAAAGTTCTGTGCAGCGTATACTTGGAGAAAAATTCTGAAAAATTTACTGTAGATTTTCCATATTATTTTTTAATTTTCTATAAGATTTCATGAATTTTGGTTGAGTATTTTGAGTTCGGCAATTTTTAGAAGCATTTTGAGTAATTGTGTAATAAGCAATAATAAAGATTGAGTGAGATTAATCATGCACTCATTTTATAAATTTTGGCCCAAGTAAGATCATTTAAGGGGAAAATGAAAATTGTTAAATTTCATGGAGCTTTTAGCTTGATTAATAAAAAAAGAAGAAGACAAATATACAATTTGGGAGCTTGTTTATGAGTTTTGAATTACTGATGGATTTTACAAAGAAAATACCAAGTTTAGTGAGCTTAATAGCTTCTATTGAGTTCAATGACTTATTGGGGTGGAATTCTATGTTTAATGGACTTGTGAATAAAATATGGGAAGTGGGGAGAATTTTTGACTCAGAAACCATATTTATCATAACAAGTTATTACAGTTTATGCTATTTCGAACAAAGATATATCTCTCTTAGCCTGAAACCTCTATTACTTACTCTGTTCAGAATATACTGAATGCATTTATCAAGCCAATCTAGTGTACTTGCTGTTATCTTAAACCAAGCTATACATCAGCGAGCCTCAACTCGTATCAGCAACATATCTCAGAAAAGGCCAAAAAGCACTCTCTCATTTTTCACCATCAAGGCCTTTTCCTTTGTAATCTCATTTATTTCATTGTGGTTTATTTTACTTTCATTTACTTTATATCGGATTTAATTATTTTCATCAGTTCAGTTTTTGAAGTTATATTGAAATACCCCAGTTACGTATACCATTTAATTACTCAATTTCTATTACACAAACTTTTACTTACTCAATTATGTGAGAAATGATCATTTACTAACTACATATATCTACAATAACATTTATAAAACAGAGTCTAGGCCTAGTTATCGTTCCCCGTTATGCATAAGTATTATCAAGTTAGAATATATTTATCAAGTCAAATGATATTTTTTAAAAAACTCAAGGTGCGTCCATTACCTATATCTTCAGAAAGCAGAACATGTTTATCAAGTTACAACCCTTAATGAGTTTATTAATGAATTAGTTTATACACTGACTTGCCATTTAACTTATGATCCTGTCAGTTATCATCTATAGAGCGTTAGCCCATAATTTATCCGTGCGGCTTCAGACCAACTTTTGACTAGATTGGCAGGTGTAGACCTATGTATAGATCATATCATTACAAGGGATTCACATCCACATAATAATGAGCAATTCAGTTTCATATTACTTTCATTTTCATGGTTATTGCAAACTAAATAAATTGCAAAGACGGATACCTATCAACAGTATTTCTACGCTCATTTTATAATACAAGAAAGCATGTACTGTGTTTTTGTGCACATTTTCAAATTATTTTCATGTTTTTCATTTTAGGTGATGAAGTATCACATGTTTCTCCATTTAGCAAGCCCTTTTGGAAGCCATCAGATACTCACAGTGGATTCAACATAGCATAAATGTTAGATTGACCTCAGGGTCAAGTTGGGTCTATATCCAATATCCTTGTGTAGTGTAGAGTGCGAGTTAGCACATGGTACGATTAAATCAATTGCATTGAAGTTAAACTATTATGGACTTTGGTCTTGGAGTGTTTCACTTTTGTAAATATTGTGATTTAAACATGAGTTGCAAGATTAAATGGTTTCAGTAAGCCTTGTCCGTATCATGACGATGGTAGTGCCTTGTATCATTAATTCTTCTGCTGCAGTTTTTCATAAATCATGGCATTAGCATTTTTGAGGCATTACAGGGAATATCCCCTATTCGGTTAAAACAGTATGCATTACGCCACTTCCTAAGGTACCACACGATAGTGAGAAACTTAGATGCCTAATCGGCATTGTTGTGGCTTCATTTGACATTCGCTTTGACCCATGTGTTACAATACAATCTGGGGCCAAATATTTCACTCCTTGGAGCATAAGAAAGTACCAAATGGCCCTTACATGTGGGTACTCCAGGAGCACATGTATCACCAACTCTTGCGCCACCCACACAGTCCACAGCTTGGATCCGCCGTACACTGTGCCCGACTTTTGTTAGTTAGTGGCTTCCCATGAAGCACCAACCATGTGAAAACCCAGATCCTTTAGGGTGCTTTAATGTTCCACGCCCAACTCCAGCCTTCCTCTTGAAAAGTTGCAGGTTCATCCTGAACGATACTGATTGTAGACTGAAGCTTAAATTGGCCATCTTTTTCGCCAATCCAATAGTAGTTGTCGACTACAACTTCCTCTAAAAGCTTAAACGAGGCAATTCGTACTAGGATAGGATGTGGGAGCAAATCAGCGAATACGTCCCAGTTCCATTCCCCTTGGTCATTCCATGAGTCATGAACATGTTTTTCCAACTTGGTTAAGGGCACATTGTGCAGCAAATATGAGTAGTGGAGACGGTTCCGCCCATGTATCGAGCCAAAAACATATGGCACATCCGTCCCCCACCATCATGCCCGCGTTTTCCCTTATGAGTCACAAGTTCTTCACTATTCCTCTCCCTATGTTGGAGTGCCGCAACAAGGGGGTTGATGGGGTAAGTGCTTGTGGGTGGAGGAGTTCCCTTCCTCTATAATATTTAAAAGACAAAACCCTAGCCCATACCTTAAGAGCCACATTAATGGCCCTCATTAACAGTACCTCGAGCCCACCCTCTTTCTTGTGGCACGTTACAAGAGCCCAGGGAGGAAGCTAGATTTGTTTACCAAGTTTGTCCCTCCCCATACAAATCTCCGTACTTTTCGATCCACCTCATTACACGTTGATCTAGGTAGGTAAGTCATTTGCATTACGTACACTAGAATGGCACATATCGTCGACTGAATAAGCATTAGTCATCCTGCTAGCTAAAGGCATTTCCTCTTCCCACCCACAAGGCGCTTATCAATCTTGCAACCACATTGCAGATATTCTTAATCAGCAGAGGGTCTGCATTAATAGAGAAAAATACACTGGATTTCACACCACTTACCTTCTGTCCCGAGGCCCTAAAGAACTCGTCTAAATAATTTTTGACAACCCGAGCTTGTTCTATCACGGCTTCTGTGAAAAAGATCACATCATCTGCAAAGAGGAGGCCCAAAAACCTTGGTTCATTCCGGCTTGTTGGGAACGTACGCCACCTTCCCTGCAAGACTTCCGTTTTGATTAATTGAGACAACCTTTCAATACATGCCGTAAAAAGATAAGACGATAACGGATCGCCCTGTCGAATGCCTCTCGCTGGGCAAAATCTCTTTGTTGGTGCACCATTCCATAATAT
The DNA here is from genome assembly GCA_002740545.1 of Lophocereus schottii. Lineage (NCBI taxonomy): Eukaryota > Viridiplantae > Streptophyta > Magnoliopsida > Caryophyllales > Cactaceae > Lophocereus > Lophocereus schottii. Next base: position 16,568 of record NCQV01060317.1, read on the forward strand.
ACTTAGGGGGCAAGTCGTCGCAATGCATTATAACCTAAATGAGCAGTGGGGGCAATTGCATATCCTCCAATGTTTCTTCAATAAACGCCCATTTGAGTCTATCATATGCCTTTTCTAGGTCAATTTTAATAGCCATCCATCCTTTCTTCCTTTTCTTAGATAGCATAAAGTGAATGATCTCTTGTATAATCAAACGTTGTTTCCTATTTGCCTTCTTGGCACAAAACTGGATTGTAGTGGGGAGATCAAGCTAGGTAGAACTGCATTTAGTCTATGCACAATGCACTTCATAACCAGCTTGTAGACCACATTACACAATCCAATTGGTCTGAATTGCGTAACCATTTACGGGTTATTGATCTTTGGTATGAGAGATATAAAGGTGTCATTATGGCCACCAGGTATTTCCTTTCCCCTAAGATATCGAAGATCGTTTCACATCTCGATGCCCCTAGCAGCATCTAATATCGCTGAAAAAAGTAAGTATGGTACCCATCTACTCCTAGGGTCTTTAACACCTCCATTGTCTTATAAGCATCACTCATATCTTGGGTTGTGAACGATTCTGACAGATCCTGCTTTCGTTTAGTCATCAGGCCTAGAAATAAACCCCGATTCAATTCCCTGTCCTGCATCTTGGGGCTGCTCTTCTATATAGAGTCCCTTGAACAACTCACTGACCATGTCCCGCACCTACTCTAAGTCAGTAATCCATTGCCCTTCCGTATCTTGCAGTGCTTTAATGAGGTTAAACTTTCTTCGTATTATAGTACTAGTGTGGAAATAGCGAGTCTTCCTATCTCCATCCGAGTGGCATGCACCCTAGATTTCTGCATCCAGAAAGTTTCAATTTGGTCTAAAACTTCCCTCAATTATCCTTTGAGTTTTGCCTCCAATTTCAACAAATAGCGATAATGCCCCTCATTTATCTTTCGTTGAATGCCCTGGATCCGGGCCTAGAGTTTCTTTCTGCTCCTCAACAAGTTACCAAACACCTCCTTGTTCCATGTGGTCAAGGTGCTCGATAACAACTGCAATGTAGGAATGATTGCATTATTGTTAGGCCAATTCTCCCATAAAGGTGCTCTCAAAGCCTTCATGGGTGGTCCATGCCACCTGAAACTAAAATGGTTTTGGTCTACGATATTTTTGGGCAAAGCCCCTTGTGCTCACCAGCAATGGTAAATGGTCAGAGTAGCTTTGGAGGAGATGCTACACCGCCCCCTTAGGAAATCTAGTCCTCCACTCCGCATTACAAACATCCCTGTCAAGTCAAACATATTTTTAGTGGACTCATTGTTACTCCTAATCCAGGTGAATTTATATCTAGAGAAGCCTAAGGCAATGAACCCATTATTTTCTATCTAGTACTTGAACCTATCACAACTTTGGAGCATTTCAATGCCTCCATGATTCCTTTCTTCCAGAATGTAGTATCATTAATATCCCCCACAACTAGCTAAGGATGTCATACAGTAGCGCCAAACTGCTGGATGTCTGCCTAGAATGCCTCCCTTTCTTATTGATGGGGACTCACATAGACAGTTGCAAAAATCCAATGTATTTATCGTCTATTGATCACCTACATTGTAATAAACTGCTCTTGGGACTGAATGGTCACAATATCAACGTCTTAGGAATCCTATAATATCCATATCCCCCCTAAATCCTGTGAGCTTCACCACGGTACCAACGGTTATAACCGCTTCCCTGTTATACCTCTTCTGCTCTTGCTCCGCTTATGTGGGTTTCTAATAAAGCTACAAATTGAGGCTTGTGAATCCTGACATGTTCATTAAATTCCCACAGAAAATATTTATTTCCTGCCCCACGAAAAGTCCATACCAAGCTTATTTCCCCTCTCTGAGGGATTATGTCATTAAGATAACGATTTGGATTCGTAATCCCACCTTGCAAATAGTTAATCGCCTTCCGATCATTGGGCATTGGGCAATATGCCCTCCCGATTTCCTACTGGGGGGCATGCGGTATGTGCACTCATTCCCCTCCTCCGTCCACCCTCATAGTGGCGCAATTCATTGTATGCCTCCTCGGTCTCCCTCAATTTGGTATATCAGTTGCATGCAGCAGTCCAAGGCAGGCCCTACTAGAAGTTATAAGTGTGCTACCATTTGATGTTGGTTTTACCCTATCCCCTTCAGTGCTATGATGAGGAGGTTTGTCACTGAGCCATTGTTCAAGGTGACAGCTAGGCTCCCTGTTGTTCCAGACCCCCCTGTGCACCTCCCATCTCCTAGCCTCCTATTCCTCCTGTGATTGCATCTCTTTCTCTCCTATTAACCATGACAACATTCCTTTCAACCTGTGGCTCCCGGACTTACTCCCGTATCCTCTGGGGTTTCGGAACCCTGCGTCGGATAAGTGTCTCTTCGGGTTCGCTTTTCAGCTCCTCATCTCCGCTTCGAGCAATCTGCTTTTTCATTGAACTATCATCACTGGTTCCCTTGTTGGCTCCCATTCTGCAATAAGATCTTCACTTTCCATTTTTTTCACCTAGTCCCCTGCACCTCCATTTTGTTCCTTCTCTAGGTTGTCCTCAGCAAGTGCCCGAAATCTTGAGCTAGGGCTTTATTCTCATAGTATAACCTCGA
>NCQV01060319.1:6407-17361 GCA_002740545.1 Lophocereus schottii
CACAATACAACAAACAGGATCAGGAATGATAATCTCAAGATCATAAAGCAGCTTCCAAATCCATATTACCTCAGCAATAGTATAGCCTAAAGCATGGTACTCCGCCTCAGCAGAAGATTTTAAGACTGTAGGTTGCTTCTTAGAGTGCCAGGTGATGAGGTTGGGACCAAAATAAACTGCATAGCATGTAGCCGAGCGATAGGAATCCTTGCAGCCAACCCAGTCAGCATCAGAATAAGCAACAACGACAGATGCTATAGCAGAAGGACACAACAATAGCCCATGAGTCTGAGTACCTGTTAAGCTCTAAATTGTCACATTTTACATGCCTCTTTCACCTGATTTTAGCTCGTATAATAATCTAATTTTTAGGATTTTACTTGTTTTATTTAGGATTTTTACTTATTTTATTTACTTTTGTAGGTAATTAGTCCAACCAAGCAAGTGCTGCAAAAAGGAGCGCAAAAGGATCAAAAACGGGTGAAAAGACGAAAACAACAACAGGCGGGCAAAGCTGGCCAACAGGCATGGCCACTCCGTGCCACCTGGCACAGCCGTGCTACCATGGCCAACACGGTGGCACGGTGTGCCTGTGCCCCCTGGCACGGCCGTGCTTCTCCCTCCGCTCCCGAGCATTGTTTCGTCCTCGTCGCTTCCTATTTAAGGCCAGCTCCTTTGGGACTTTTGGGGTTTCTTCCATGCAATTTTTAGGGTAGTTTAGTTTCGATTTTAGGGAATAAAACCTCATTGAGAGGATTAGATTACGGTTGTATTGGACTAGTTTTGGATTCAAGCACAGGGATTTGAAGTTCTTCCTATCAATCTATAAGTTTTCTCCTCACTCTCTACCTTTATATTTCAGTTTCGTTCTTGTCCGTTCTTGTTATGATTATGTTAGATTTGATTAGTTTTATTCTCTTTCCTCCATCGTCATGCTTCTCATGTTCTGTGTTAGTTTTGGTTTGAATTTGGGTTTTTGTGTCTTGTTGTTGATTAATTCGTAGATTTTGTTGGCTTGAATTGTAATTAGCCTCTTGATGGATAATTAGTCTTGTATTAGGCCTAACCATACTCAATCTATGCCTAGAACTTAGAGTTTTCTCTCATGCCTGCCGAGTGTTCGATAAAATGCTTGGAAGAGCTTTCATCTATATTTTTGGGCGATTGAGTTATGCTGAGAGGTGAGGTCAGTTAACTAGCGTGGGAGAGGGAATAGCCGAGTTCGGCATATGAAAATAGTATCTGATTCGAACTAGGTCCGGGGGTTGCTAATTTTGTGGTCTAATTGGGCTAACCCCATGAAAATAGATAGATAGACTAATTGGACTAGCTCATGACCCTTAAGAGAGGGCTTTGGTGGTCTTTGATGGTGCAACCGACCATCTCTCGTTCATAATGTAGTTTGGGTAAGTTAGGATTAGTTGGTTAGTCCAATGGTCAAATCATAACTCCAAGTCACTTTTCCAATGTTTATCAGCGTAATTTAGTTTACCCTCCTTCCCTTTCGATTAGCCTAGCTTGAACCACTAAAATGAATCCTGGTACTTGAAACGCAACTCTCAGTGGACGGCACCCTGAGTACTCGACGATAAACCTTACACTTGTGGTTATAAATTTAAAACTCAAATTCTTCTCTTCAAGATTTTGGCACCGTTACCAAGGAGTTGGCGTCTTTTAATATTGGGGTTTACTTGAGCATTCAAGACTAGGCCTTTTAGAAAATCCTCAAAAAAAGAGAAAAATTGAAAAATAAAAAATTTTAAAAAGTTCAAGATGGGTATTTTCCATTTACCTCAGTTTGAGCATGAACCTTTTTGTTACTACTTATCTAGGTTGAAAGATTATCGTGCTCAATATGTGTTTTTTGAGTATGAGAAATGGGAAATATGCGATGTTGTACTTGAGGGGATAACATCCGAGACTCGGGTCATCCTTGAGTCCATGTGTTATGGTGGTTTGTACTCTTTAGCTGTTGATGACATGTGGGATTTGTTTGAGTCTCTAGCTTGGCATAAATGGCAATCTGATAATGCTAGGGACCTATATCATCACTACTCTTCTCGCACAGATGTGTTGTGCCTTTTTCGCCAATCTTTTGACCATAATGTGCATTCATGTCCCTATTATGATATCTCTAATGAATGTCATGCTAGACTTAGTGTCATGATAGGGAAAATGTATGAGTAACATACGTGCTTTGTTAGTGAGATGAGGGAGCGCAGCCTATTGCATGAGACCGACCTTAATCTAGCCTCTCCTAGACTAGAGGTTAGTCTCCATGAAGATTGCAAGTATTCTTTTCCTGTAGAATCGAGTTTTGTTGATGATATACCTTACACTGACCTAGAGAAAGCGCCCGACCCTCCCTTGACCTCCTCATCACTTGTTGTTCCATCCTCTACTGGCACACCCATAGGCACTACCGTAAGTGCTTTGACCTTACATGCTTCTCCCCTCCCTTTAGCTTAGTGCATGGGGTTAGAGATGGGTGAGCCATATAGGGGTGATGTTACTGTTTTGGAGGATGATTTTCCTACTTGGTCGAAAGAACCTATCTTGATTGAGTCACATCTTAAGGAGGCTCCTTTCGAGGAGTTGTGTGATAACAGTTTGGTGGTTGGTGCTGCACCTAGTATTGACCATATCGACCTAATTTGCACTGAACCACTTAACTCGACCCCCATTTCATCCCCCTCCTGCCCAGCACCCCCTCCCATTTGCATGCATTTCACGAGTCCTTAGGCGATATTAGAGGGTATAACCCCTCCTTGGATTCGTATGGTGTGTACCTAGAGGACTTACCTAGGAAAGTCATATGGAACACTTCCTTTAATCATGCTTTTGACTTTTTTTATGGCATTTGATAAGTATAAGGGGGCACCGATTTTCTTTACTATGATCTTCTCTATGTTTTCTTACTTACATCATCCTGAGATGCATGCATAGAAACATGATAAGCTCTTATGAGCTTTGACTACATCCGCATCGACAGTTTAAGTCTTGGGGGACAAGGAGTGGCCGATGCTCCTTCAGCCCCTGTGGCATAGTTTGGGTACAATAAGTACCCAATTAGGTACAATCGTTCTGAACCTTTTCCTTCCTTTTTATTTTCTTTATTTTCTTCTATTTAGTTGTGAATGTTAGGATTGTGTTTTTGTTGGTGATAATCTTAAGGTGAAATTTGGGATGTTTTTGAACCATTGATGGCTATAATCACCATTTTTGTTGTTTTGTGCACATTTGTTTTTGTGATTGGTGGTGTTGATGGATTGGTATATCTTTGTTTTTGGTGGTTAGTTTTATATATGTGTGTGGTCTTGTTTTGATTTGGTAAGTATTTTTGGGAGAGTGTGCTAGCTTGTGTATACATGTGCAGGTTTAGAGTTCTTATGTGTGTTTGTTTTGTTTCGTGCATCTTATGTGTAATTTTGTTTTCTTTGTTTTTGTGTGTTTTGTGGTTGGTGATAACTCTCAGCTTCCAATGAGGACATTGTGAGATTTAGGTGTGGGGGTGGAGTCATTTACTCTTTTATTCTTATTTTTGTGCAAATTTTTCATTTTTTGTGCAAATTTTTCAATTTTTCCTTTTCTTTGCATAGTTTTTCTTTTTGTCTTTTGGAGTTTTGTACTATTTTGATCGGCTTTGATCCCTTGCACCTTGGCTGTTGGCTTATATATAACTATGATGTACATGATAGATCTTTGTCCTAAGTGTGTCATTCTAGCTCCAATTCTAACCCCAATAGTTCATTACACATGTGGAATCCAGTCCTTATTTATACTATCATCATTATCTCAGGGTCCTAGCCTTCCATGATCGGCTCTCCCACTTGTCTTGTACATGGTTACTTTTGTTCTTGTTTGGTTTCCACTTTCATTTATCCCAAAAAAAAAACAAAACAAGAAAAAAAACCTAAAAAAATATAGGGAAAAAAACAGTGGAAACCACTTTTTAGTTTGGAAAGACAAGTACCCCTTTGAGGTATGCGCTACTGAGTGCTACCCTTTGAGGCAATATTGCAACGGGGAAAGCTTGACAGGCACCCCTTTGAGGCATCCGCTACTAGGTGCCACCCTTTTGAGGCAATATGGCTGCTGGAAAAGCCTTCTCTCCCTGCTAATAAGTTAGTAATGTAGTTTGTGTTAGTCATGTGGGATTGAGTTTGATTCTGATAAGTTTGAGTCCTAGGATGATGACACACTAGCACATTAAGTATAAGGATGGATTCACAATTTTGATGTATAATGGGGTGAGAAGTGGGTACTTTGATGTCGCCTATGAGGATAGAGACTCTTGATGTATACATTTTGTTTATATGCAGGTTAATATCGTTGTGTGCATGCGTGATTTGTTTAGCTAGAATGTGTGCAGACTTTTCCCTTGTATATAGTTGTGCTTTATTTGCAAATCCATTCTGTTCTTCTATTTCTGTTTTTCTTTTCCTTTTTATTTTTTAATTTTTCCTAAAGATTTTGTGGGTATATGTTCTGCAAACCCTCACGAGACCTTACTTGTTTAGTTGGGGGAACCAAGGGGTTTAAAGGGCTTGTTGCATATGTTAAATGCAACCATGATTCCCACGAAAGTGTGTTAGGTCCTAGGATAGTTTTTCTTTTTCTTTGTTTGAGGATGAGCAAAAGATAGATATGGGGGTATTCGTTAAGCTCTAAATTGTCACATTTTACGTCCCTCTTTCACCTGATTTTAGCTCGTATAATAATCTAATCTTTAGGATTTTACTTGTTTTATTTAGTATTTTTACTTGTTTTATTTAATTCTGTAGGTAATAAGTCCAACCAAGCAAGTGCTGCGAAAAGGAGTGAAAAAGGATTAAAAACGAGCGAAAAGACGAAAAACAGCAGCAGGCGGGCAAAGCCGGCCAACAGGGTGGCACAGCCGTGCCGCCCTAGCCAGCAAGGTGGCATGGTGTACCTGTGCCCCCTGGCATGGCCGTGCCTATCCCTTTGCTCCCGAGCACTGTTTCGTCCTCGTCGCTTCCTATTTAAGGCCATTTCCTTCGGGACTTTTGAGGGGTTCTTCCATGCAATCTTTAGGGTAGTTTAGTTTCGGTTTTAGGGAATAAAAACCCCATTGAGAGGATTAGATTAGGGTTGCATTTGATTAATTTTGGATTCAAGCACTAGGATTTGAAATTCTTTCTATCAATCTATAAGTTTTCTCCTCTCTCTCTACCTTTATATTTCAGTTTCGTTCTTATTATGATTATGTTAGTTTAGATTGTATTTAGTTTTAATGTTTAGTTTTCATTGTTAATCCATGTTTTATTAGACCGTTAGATTTGATTAGTTTTATTCTCTTTCCTCCATCTTCATGCTTGTTATGTTCTTTGTCAGTGTAGGTTTGAATTTGGGTTTTTGTGTTTTATTGTTGATTAATTGGTAGATTTTGGTGGCTTGAATTGTGATTAGCCTTTTGATAGCTAATTAGTCCTGTATTAGGCCTAACCATACCCAATCTATGCCTAAAACTTAGAATTTTGTCTCACACCTGGGAAGTGTTCGATGAAATGCTTGAAAGAGCTTTCATCCATATTTTCGGGCGATTGACTTATGCTGAGAGATGAGGTCAATTAGCTATTGTGGGAGAGGGAAGAGCTAAGTTCGGGACATAAAAATAGTATCCGATTCGAGCTAGGTTTGAGGGTTACTAATTTTGTGGTCTAATTGGGCTAACCCCATGAAAATAGGTAGTTAGGCTAATTAGACTAGCTCATGGCCCTTGAGTGAGGGCTTGAGTGATCTTTGATGGTGCAACTGACCATCCCTCATTCATAATGTAGTTTAGGTAGGTTAGGATTCGTGTCAATTAGTTGGTTCGTCCATTGGTCAAATTACAACTCCAAGTGGCTTTTTCTATGTTTGTTAGCGTAGTTTAGTTTACCCTCCTTCCCTTTCAGTTAGCCTAGCTTGAACCACTTAAACGAATTCTGGTACTTGAAACCCAACTCCCGGTGGACAACAACCCGAGTACTCGACGATAAATCTTGCACTTGGGGTTATACATTTAAAACTCAAATTCTTCTCATCCATACCCTACAAGTACCTAAAAATGCACTTGTCAACATGAAGGTGAGTAGTGCGGGGAGCATGCATAAACTAGGAGACTACATAGACCACATAGGCAATATTAGGATGAGTCATGGTTAAAGACTATAACGCACTTACCATAGGTCAATACTCAGTAAGATCTGTAAGCAGTTCATTCAGTAAGAGATAAAAGGGTGTGGGCAGCAGAGGGGGTGGTGACAGGCGTAACCGTTTGAAGATGAAATTTGCTACGAAGGTCATCAACATATTTGTGTTGTGAAAGGAAGATACCCATGGAATTACATTTCACCTTTATGCTAAGAAAGTAATGAAGGTCCACCAAATCCTTCACAGCAAAGTGGTCAGATAAAGTGGAAATGAAGGAGTGAAGAAGAGTGGATGAGCTACCAGCCAAGATAATGTCATCATCATTGAGAAGAAGAATCAAGATGTGAGAACCAGTGTGAAGGACCAACATGGAGGGATCAACAGTGCTACACACAAAACCATAAGACAGAATAAAGCTGCTAAAATGGTGGAACCAAGCCCGAGGAACTTGCTTCAAATCGTATAAAGCTTTCTTAAGTTTGCCTATATAATGAGCACAATCAGGATGAGCAAACCCACGGCAGTGTTTCATATAGACTTCCTTAGTGAGATGTCTATGCAAAAATGATTTTTTAACAGCTAACTACTGAGCAGTCCGCTAAAACAAAATAGCTAAGGAAAGAATCAGCCGAATGGTTGCAGGTTTAACTACGAGACATAATATCTCATGGTAGTCAATTCCAACCTACTGATGGAACCCTTGAGCAATCAGACGTGCTTTATACCACTTCATAGACCCATCAGAATGATATTTCACTCTATAGACCCATTTACTTCCGACCAAGTTTTGTGAAGGGGCGAACTAAGACCCAGGTACCATTGGTCAATAATGCATTATACTCCTCAGCCATTGCTTCTTTCCAGTGATATTATTTGGATGCTTGGGTGAAAGAAGTGGGCTTGGGTTCCATTAAGGATAAAGATAGAGAGATTAGGTGTTTGAGCTCAGAGATGCTAGATTTAGATGTGGTCTGCATCCGATAACATTGACGGTGGAGGTAGAAGACAAAGGACCAGTAGTAGCAACTGGCTCAGCTAGCGAGGAAAAAGGAGTGGGTTTGGTTTGTAGTAAAGGTAGTGGGGAGGGAGGATGGTAGAAAGTCTGGGTGATAGTGGAATAAGGGGTAATGGGTAGTGACCGGGAAGTAGATGTTGTAGGGGGACCGGTTTTAGAGGAAGGGGTGCATAGGAACCTCTCAAGTTGACTAAAACTTCAGTCGTCGCTCATAGAAAATCAATTTAGATCGTAGATCATCAAAGTTATAACTCCTAGCAAGCACAGAATAGGTAGTGACAAGAGTATGATAATCAGTTGGTAAGCCAGAGATGGTAAACTCAATTAACTCGAGGTTAGAAATAAGACTCTAAATTACAACAAGAGAATCAGGAAGGTTTTTAATGTGATGCAAGTAATCTTCTATAAATTGATTAGATCCCTTTGACATATTTATGAGCATACATTTGAGATTTAATGCTCTAGCCAAACTAGCAATATTAAAGCGAATAGCAAGGTGCTGCTTGATTGGAAAAGCATGCGGAATATTACATACCTCACATAATGTCTCCTTAGAAGTAGCAGCGAAGATCCATACTCGAATTAACTTATCAACCTAAAGCCGGTAGCAGTACATAGGATTAGGCTGATTAAGACCAGGAGCAACCATCATAGTAGAAGATGGTTGAATAATGGTACCATCGACCATGCGATGAAGCTGATGCATGATAACGAAAGACGTAAACTGTGTTTCCCATGATGAATAGTCATCCACTAAGGTGAGAACAGTGGTACCATAGGTCATGATATTCACGGTCCACAACGGCGAAGGAAAGGGAGGAAGCCTACTATCGAGGTAGAGCTGAGAGAACAAGGACGTCCACTACCCATTAACTTTGTTGGAGAAACCGAGGCTATACGGCTCGGAAAAAAATTAACGGAGGCATAGTGGAGGTATGCATCAGCCACGAGGAGGTAGCAGCCAACAGAGAAGGGATGCTGGGCTGGCCATGGGGCCATGCGAGACTGCTGAAGAAAACTCCCACTGAAGAGCAGATTGGTGGCAATGGTGAAAACTCGAAGGTTTTATTGGAGTAAAAGAGAGACTTCGAGGGAGGTGGCTAAGCGACAAAAAGAGGTCCGAGCATCTAAGCAGCTGCAGACATAGGGGAAGATAGCGAAGTGGATATGAAGGAAGAGGAAGTCATATGCTACAATGGCAAGGGAGGTAGGAAGAATGATGGCCGACCGTGTTCCATGATAGGAACATCATAAAGCTCGGTAATGGAGGTCGTGCACACTAGAGGAGGAGAGTAGGAGGGCTGCAACACATTGGTGGCAGCGGCTGTCACGGCAGTACAGGCTGCTGGAGTACGGTGGCCGGCCATGGTGCAACTAGGGTTAGGTTTAGGGTTTTTGGAAAGGAGACTTAGAGAAGAAGCAATTAGGAGAGGGAGAGAGAGCTAGCCAGCTAGGGTTTTAGGAGCAAGTGCCTCTGATACCCTGTGGATAATTGGAATAGCTCAACTCAACCTGGGAGCCTGGACTTGCATTTATAGTAATATACAACTTATAAAAATACAATAATGTCCCTATGCTATTACCTCCCCCCCCCAAATTTTTTGGCTCTGATTGCAAAGATCTCATAAGCACACTCAACTGCTTCTAATGTGTAGCGATGGGTCACAGGAGCCTTATTCTATATCATAAGTGATATTTCCTACTTAGCTGTGCTATTCATATTGTTTAGAAATTGAGCATGTGGGTGTCTGGTCTACATTAATTCAGAGCTTAAATATTGAATAAGCTATTTTCCCAAAAGGTTAAAATAATGCAGCTATTCCAGAGGATGCCATAGATCGCACTATCAAGCCTCTTAACCTAAAGTGTGCTATGATAGTTTTCCAAGTGTATACTTTCTCGATTCCCCTAGCACCATAAATGAAGAAGCAACCTCCTTCTCCGTATTCATCTAAGTGAATAACTAATTAGAAAACTCATAATTGATCTCAATTACATATTGGGAGCAACATATCAATGTTCTATCTATCTTGTTCTTGATCGTAATTAAGTTGCTCTCTAATAAGTCGATTACCAAGTTGTTGCACCAGGTTAGATGAAGGAAAAGGAATTAGAGTGTAGTCACTTAATAATCTACCATTCTTATTCAAAATCAACTCTTAATTTCATAAAGTTTAAGGTCTTGTTGTTGTCCCACACCAATTTCGAAACCATGGTCTCTGAGGTTTGTTTGCGTTCTTCTTCGTAAATCATCGGTGAGGTCTTTCCAATGTTGTTCTAGTAACCAATGGGGGGTATAATGCTTCTTAGAACATAAGCATTGAATAAAACATACTATAAAGTTTAGCGCTTGTTGCCCATGTTGATGCATCTGCTAGTGCCTTGTGCCACTCATTAACATCATCAACCAGCAGGCGTGCCAAGCAAGCATTGTTGAAAGTTGAATATAAGACTTCATTAACGGTCCTTACGTCCTCATATGATGTAGCCTCCTAAACAATATGCAACAAAATTCTTAGATAGTATCTCTCTCCTATGTTCGGGTAAGCGCTTGGTAGTTGATCGATGCATACCCTTGTTTTAGTCCTTTTCCTTAGTTCTTTAATCTTGACATAGTAAGATGAGAATGTTGCATAAGTCTAACGTTTTGCTTGAGTATCTTCAGTATTCACAGTAAACTAGCCTATGAACATTGTAACCCTCTATGCTCTTTCTTCGATAACCCTATGAAGTCAATCATGATTGTTGATTACAACATACTATTATCCCAGTAGGTGGTATTATAATAACATAATGAACGGATAACATTATGTGATTTCGAATTCAAATATTCTCCACATGGCATCCAATGGTGATACATAACGACAATTCAAATATTGTTGAATCTCCTTGATATCTTTGTAATGATGAAGGCTAATTTCATGTTCTGGATTCTAGAGATTATCTTTGATAACTATGGTTACTAAGTCAGGTCCCTTATACACGTACTTGTGAAGGTACTTCATGACCTTCTTTTGTGCACACCGCCAACATTAATATGATCATCACATTAGACATCGAGATCATGGTTACGTGGTATTACCCATATGTTATCCAATCTCTTACCATGAATAGTTACACTTCTACCATCATCTAGATGTCTATATTTGACAAAATCATTTTTTTTAATAATGGTCTCATCACAAAAACTCTTAGGTTGATGCTTTGTGCCAGTGTCACCATCTATGCATGAAACATAAGGGATGTCACTTGCCAGATGGACTATATATTATATCCCATGTAACAGTTTCAAATAGAAGGACGGTGACTGCCTTTATTAGGATGCTCTGTGCATATTATATAGTCCATAAGTTTTATACACATGGGTTTATCCTCACTTGTAAGGGTTAATAGCATGTGGGTATGTGATAATCCCTATATTTGGAATTCAATAATGTATATATCTATAGATGGAATACAAGATAAATGTTATAAGGATTAGAATAGATGACTATGAATAAAGTAAAATAAGCTTTTATATTCTATTGCACCGATGACATAGTTATAAGGCGATAATACCTGCAATGATATTGCTGAAAAGAGTCCTCTCTTCGAAGTCTTATTTTAGCTCTCTTAGTGTTGAGTTATTTAGTTTTGATAATGACAAATCCAAGTGTAAAAATCTGTCCAAGTAATGTTGCTCCAAACACGATCTCCAAACAGGCCTAATTGGTGTTTGTAATCTTTATCGTATTAACTGGTTTGCTATATGTGAGAACAAGTCTTCAAAACAGGTTTTACTTG
>NCQV01060328.1:0-10935 GCA_002740545.1 Lophocereus schottii
TAAATTTCGGGAAAATTGATTGTAGACCTTGATAATTATGATCTAAGTGATGAAATTATTTTTCTGTAACATCAAAAAAATTTTAATTTGATTTACTCAAAAATAATTATCGCTACAGAGCATTTTATTACTGAACCTAATTTATTTTGTCCCAAATTGAAGCTGAAAAGCTTATGCATTTGGCGTGTCTAATTGTAATTATATGTATCTAACTTTAATTAGTATAAAGCCCCTTTTTATTGCTTCAATAGTAGCCCTGTATCAGGATAAGATAAGCATCCAAGCCTTTTTTTTTTCCTTTCTTTCACCAAGCAAAGACTAGTCCTCGCTACTCTCCTCCACTTATTCCCCCTCCCCCACGACTGCTGCTCTGTTGTACTACAACCCAGCCACCAGTTGGCCACTAGCCCACCACCTTAGCCACCAACAACCCCCTAGCCACCACCCACACTCCTACAACATCCAACCTCACTTATATCTCCTTTCTCAAGCATCAAGGTGAGTAAAACCTTAACTCAATCTAGTTGACTTTGATTTGTAGTTTGGTTTTGGATTCTTGTTTCTATTATTTTGGTGGTTGATCATGTCGTTTTGATAGAAACAAGAGTTATTTTGGTGTTCTGATGGCTGGTTAAGTTGGAAAGCAAGTAAAATTTGAGGTTGATTATGTTCATGCAAGCGTAAGGTAAAATTATGTTTATAGATTGTTTTGTATTTGATTTGATAATCTTTAGCTTTATAAATGATTATGATGGTGTTAGTATGGTTTTGGATGAATAAAAGGTGGATTTAAGTTGGTCATAAGATAGGGTTTTGATGATTATGCATAGTTTAATTTATTCTTGACAACAAGCATATTATTTGTGTATACTTGGATGGAAAATGAATATTAAATGTGTCATTTAACTTGGGAAATGACTTGATATGATTTTTTCATAAGGAGAAGAATCATGGGATTTCCCCCAATTGATTAGATATGGTCATTTTGCTCACTTACGTAAATAAGTAGGATTATGGATGTGTTTTGAGTGATTTGAGAAAGAGAAGAACTAAAATTTTGATGAAGATGATTTTAGAGTGAAATTGAGTATTATAGCTTTGTACAGTGATGGGAAGGACCCGAACTTTATTATATGATTTTAAGGAATGATTTTAGTTGGGGATTTATGTGAAAAGAAATGAGATAGGTAAAGTTGGGTGGTTGTGAACTGGTAGAAAATGGGGGTCACTTCTCCAATAAACCGGTAATGATCGGGCAAGTCAAAAATTATGATTTTTGTGTGTAGATAGATCAATGAGTTAGATTTTAAATGCCTTTTCAAGCGCCTTAATCTGAGGTGTGTGGAAATAGTTATGCTGGTATTGCTAAGACTGCACAAGACAGATAGAAGTTAAGCTCAGTTATGTTCTAGCCCAAATTTAAGAACTGTATTGACAGAATTGTATTTTGTACTATGAATGAAGGTTTTGAGCGACTTCTTAAGCTTTTCATATTCGGGATTTAGGTCTCCATTTGAGGTCAAGGGTGAAAGTTATGAATTTTCTAAAGTGGACCTTGAATTAGTAACAACTTTGATTGTACTTAGAAGCTTATTTGGTTTAAAAAACTAAGTTGCATGGCATGTGCAAGGAAATTGGAGAAGTAGGGAGATTGATAACTTAAGGTCAATGTTTATTGGTCCAAACTAGTGTGTTTAAAATTATTTTGAACCTATCACCACTCCAATTTCCCTTAAATCTTGATTATCCATCTCAGAATGTCAAAACAAAAATCCATGTTCAATTATAACCATCAAAATCTTTCTTTTATGATCCCAATTATTCTTCCTTGATCAATTTTATTGCATATTATTCACTTTGAGCTAAATTACCCTAATTCATTTAGCTTTCAGATCATTTTGGTGTAACTTATCTTCCATGGAGTTATTTGAGTAATGGATGCCTTTTAATGAATTTCTATTACCGTTACAATTACGAAAGTCAGCGCTGTTTACTAATTATATATACCTATAATTATATTTCTTAAACAGAGTCGGGGCCTAATCTATCGTTTCCCATTATGCATAAGTATTATCAAGTGAGCTTGCATTTTTAAAGACTCCAGGTACGTACGTTCATTGCCTGTAACATTAGAAATTATAGTGTATTTATTAAAGTTATCACGTTTTGGTAGTACATCAATAAATAAATTTATGCAATGATTTATCATTTTATTAGTGACCCTGTCAGTTATCATCTATAGGGCATTCGTCATCCAGTTACCCGCGTGGCCTCAGGCCAGGTCTTCCAGCTTGATAGGTGTACATATATCCATAAATTGTAACAGTTACAAGGGGTTCACTACCAGATAATAAGTAGCAATGCAGTTTTACATTTACCCCAGCCACTATATTAACTCAAAAATGAATTGCAAAGCAGGTCCAACCAATTTATGCAATGATCATTTCACCATACAGGAGTGCATTTACTGAGCTTCGGCTCACAGTTCGAAATGCTTTTCATGTTTTGTTTTAGGAAAATGACTAGTGAAATACCTTCATGATAGCAAACCACCTGGAGAAATAAGTTGTACAAGGGATCTACATGGATCAATGGTAATGTTGTACATGTATAGTTTGGAGCTTGAGATCTTCAGTTGATGGAGATGTAAAGTTTATTGGTAATTGCTTAGCTATGATGTATAAAGCTTATGTTAGTTATGATGTTAAATGTGTATGAGTTTAATTTATGCCCTACTATATCCTCTCTACGGTATTTACTTTAAGCCTTATCCTTTTGGGGATGATAGTAACACTCTGATCACTGGATTTATCACCTCTATCATCAGATTTATTAGTCCTAATTTAGGGTTTTATTAGGGAGAATGCAAATAGTGAAACATGTTGCATTTGGGGTGTTATAGTTTTTGGTATTAGAGTCAGGTTTGATCTTCCTTGATGGGATATGAGTATGGAGAGTAGAGATTTGAGGATGAGAAGGTTGGCTAGTGAAGGTTATTAATATATCATTGGAGATTTATGGCATTAGAGATTTATGACAGTAGAAATGCCTGTTTATCTCTCCGATGTTCTTCACTTATGTTCCTTCTTGTTAGATGGATCCATATGCGGTGAATATGATGTTAGGTACTTTTGTGGCCATTCACATCTTTTTACTATATGCTAGTGTGGTAGCCCGCATGAAGACCCCATTTCTGAGTTTCATAGTGTCATAGCCCATACACGTAGGCTGTTGTGGACTTTATTTACAGTTGACCCCTAGGTCGAGTTTAGGACCCGATAGCATGACTTTATGATGAATTGAGCCTTGGGATGGCATGAACGTAGATTTTAATTTCTCGAGGCTTTGGCTAACATTATCACAAAGAAGTTTGAGCCGAGAGGGAATAACATGGACATTATGCAGTATATATTTTCATTACACTTTACATCTCCCCCATCATCACCACCTACACTGAGGACTTCTCAGTCACCCGACAACCCAAAGCCATTGGGGCTTAGAGAGGGGATTCCTATATCTGATGGATCAAATGAGGTCTACATTATTATAGATCTCCCTGATACACCATAGTTTAGCTATGATGGTAACCTCATGGAAGGCTCAGAGAAGGACCCAAAAATGAAATGAGCATAAGCTTGATCATGATGATGAGAATGTAGAGATTGGTGCTTCAGATAATAATTTTAACTCGGGCGGAGAGCTTGAGGATGAGTCTAACATAGATTATGATCAATCTAGGGATCATGAGATTGATTTATATTATATGTTGACATCTCAGATAGATTGTTTTATGAGCCTACATGTATATAGTATAGCCAGTTGGATAGATGAATTTTGGACAGGTTATGAAATTGTATATAGTTAGACAGGTCTTTCCAATTGTGCTGACTAGTCTCGTGTACTTCTGAGCATGTGGCAGACTTAGTCTATTGGGGCTAAGTAGTGTTTTAGTAAGGAGGTAGGTGTAAAGGTTGACCTTGGGTGGTCAGTTAGATGCGACAATCTTTGCAGAACCATGTATATGTATGTATGCGAGCAATTATGGCAACGATATAATAAAGCTTTGTGTTATGTTTTAATAATACTTGGGCTATGCTAGTTGCATCTATTGTGTAAGTGTATCTTATATGTTGGATATAGTTGGTTCACTGAGTTACTCAATTGATTAGATAGTTAAAATATCAAAATATGTGTAAAACAATGCAGAGACCCACATAGAAGAAAATTCGGGTCAAGTGACCGAATTTTGTGTAATATGCCAATAACCCTTAGCGAAATGCCCTCAATTCTTTCTAAGCCGGTTAGCAATATGAGAACTCTAACTATTAACAGACCTTGATGTCTGAGCTTATGAAACGAATAGCCCAGCACCTTCCAAAATCCCTCATAAAGTTAATAAATTAGCAGATAGGATGGGCGATACAACCCTAAAATATATGATGGAAAGTATGATCTAGTGGAGCTAGAAGCATGGATTGGAGGGATAGAAAAGATTTTCACAATAGTGGAGGTTCCAGAGGAAAAAAAATAAACATTGGGATGTTTTACTTAACTGCCGAAGTCGAAATTTGCTGGAACACTGTTAAGGACAAGCTCCTAGGGCCTGATCTCACTTAGAATAGATTTCTAGAAGAATTGAGAGCCAAATTCCACCTAGTTTGTCATTCAGCGATAGAAAGAGAAAAAATTTATGGAACTAAAGATGAGTGGTAGTATGACTGTGATGCAGTATGTTAGTAAATCTAAAGAACTACCCAAGTTTGTTCAGGAGTTTGTGTCATCTGAAAGACTGAAGATGCGGGGATTTGAAGGGGGATTATCTTTGTATATTCGCAACCAACTAGCTGGTCAACCAATCCTTACCTATCAAGAGTTATATGAGCGAGCAGCTGAAATAGAACGAGTGAAGACTGGGTTAAGGGCATTAAACCCGATTAATTAGATGAGGAAGTGGGCCAAACAGGGAGCTCTGAGCAAGAGTATAAACCAGAAGGAATCTAGTCCCGCTCTTCCCAAGAGTCGTCCTATAAGCTTAGTAGAGCCCCTAGGAAATGTGGAAGAACTAACCACACCATTCCTGAGTGCCAAGTGGGAACCAATAAATGCCTGTGGTGCAGTAGCCAGAGCACCTCATTGCTGCCTATCCCTGAAGACTGAAGGCTGTAAACGCAGGCTCCCACCTTTAAGGACTGCAACTGTAGGAAAGGCCTATACATTGAGCAAGAAAGAAGCTTCCACCTTTGGTATAGTATTTACTAGAACTCTCATTTTAATTTCAAAGCCATTTTATGTATTAGTTGATTCAGCTGCCACTCATTCATTTACATCCACTTGATATGCCATGCAATTGAGCCTTAAAAATAAGGAGATAGAAACCAATTATAGAATCAAGTTACCCAGTGACTCTAGAGTTTAGTGCCCTATCTCTTATAAACTTGTTCCAATTACTATTGGTGGGATAGTAATACCAAGAGTTTTAATTCAATTTGACTCGTCAGAGTTTGATATCATTCTGGAAATGAGCTGGTTGTGTACTCATAGGGTCAAGATAAATTGTGAATGCCTTAAGGCTATTTCAAGGGATGAACGAGGGAGGGAAATATGTTTTATGGGCAAAGAGACGAAATACCTTGTCCTTCAAATATGAAAGCAAGTGAGCTCTGACGTCAAGGATATATTAGGCATTGGTGTTATGCTATTGACACTCAACCACATAAAGAAGAAGCAGAAGATATCCTTGTAGTTGTTGAATTTAGAGTTGTTTTCCTAAAGAGTTACTGAGACTGCCCCAGAAAGAAAAATTGATTTTGAGATTGAATTAATCCCCAGTGTCCAACCTTTCTCCAAAGCCCCATATCATATAGGACCAACGGAGTTAGAAAACTGAAGAATTCAATTAGATAAGCTATCACAAAAAGGATTCATCAAACTAAGTGTGTCACCATGGGGTACCCCAGTTCTATTTGTGAAGAAGAAGCGAGGTTATGTGTCAATTATAGAGAATTGAAAACGATTACCATCAAGAACAAATATCCATTGCTCTAAATAGATGGTTCATTTCATCGACTGTAAAGAGCAGGAGTATTTTCCAAGATTTATTTGAGATCAGAATACCATCAACTTTGGATTATACTTGAAGACATTCTCAAAACCGCATTTAGGACCAAACTAGGTCGCTATGAATTTATTGTGATGCCTTTTAGCTTGACTAATGCCCTTACGACCTTCACAGAACTTATGAATAGAGTTTTTGGACCCTATTTGGACAAATTTGTGGTGATAATTATAGATAATATCTTTATTTACTCCAAAGACAGAGACAAACACATTACTATTTGAGAATGGTGTCGTAGACTTTGAAGGAACATCAATTACATAGCAAATGCAAGAAGCATGAGTTCTTGTTTGAAAAAGTGGTATTTTAGGACATGTGGTTTCAAAGAAAGGGATTAAGGTTGACTTGCAGAAGGTGAAATTAGTTACAAAGTGCCCAAGGCTCACCAATGTTACTGAGACTAGAAACTTTTAGGGTTTAGTTGGGTATTATCAAGTTTCGGGAAGGATTTGCTAAAGTTCATCTTCTCTAACCAATGTATTAAAAGAAGCTACAATGTTAGCAAGAAGAAAAGTGATAGCTTATGCCTCCCAACAGTTCAAGCTTTATGAGAGAAATCACCCTACCCATGACCCAAGACTAGCAGTTATGGTTTTTGCACTGAAAATTTGAAAACATTACTTATATGGACTCCCTCATGAGATCTATACTGATCATCAAAGCTTGAAGTATATTTTCACTCAAAAGAAGCTTAATCTGAGGCAAAGGTGTTGACTAGAATTGCTCAAAGATTACAACATGCAGATCCAGTATCAACTAAGAAAGCCAAATGTTGTGGCAGATGCCCTGACAAGGAAGGTATAACATACCCTGAACACTGTAGTGATTACTCAGTTGAACCTCTTGTGAGGACTTGAGAACTCGAGTGTTCAATTAGTATCACATGGTCAAGCATCCCAAAATATCAATGGATCCAACTCTTTTAAGTTTGAGCCTATAGTACTTCATGACCTAGGACCAACTTTTGCATTTGGAGAAAGTACGAAACTCCCAATGGTCGATGTTGTGAAAATACTAACATAGAAATTTACATGAAATATTAGGGTGACACAGACATTGATGATAAATCATCTTTTGGGTCATGAAGATCTTCTTTAACATTTAATGAGGTGACATACATCAAAAGACTCTTGCAAACAAACTACTGGAACAGACAGAAAACCTATGCTGATAAAAGAAGGAGATTCTTGGAATTTCAAGTAGATAATAAAGGTTTTTCAAAAAGTTTAGCCAACTAAGGGTATAAGAAGGTTGAACTGCGAGCTAAATTGAGGCCAAGATCAATTGGACCATACAAGTCTGTTGAAAGATTGAGTCCCTTACCTTGTTAACTAGATCTGCTTATACAACTCAAACACATGCATAACATGCCCCTTACCTCACAACACAGGCAGTACATTTCAGATCCTAACTACACTATCTCAGCCAAACCCATTGCGGTCAATGAGGGTCTAGTGTTTGAAGAGTACCCAGTCCAGATACTAGACCGCAGGATTTAACAGTTACGCATCAAGGAGATACCTTTAATCAAAGTACACTGGGCAAATCATACCTCCTCAGAAGCCCCTTGGGAAAACCGAGATTGAAATGAAAACCAAGTACCCACATTTATTTGAGGTAATTTTGCATGTTTCGATAAAGTTCATAAATTTCAAGGACGAAACTCTTTAAGGAGGAAAGGTTGGAATAGCCCAATCTTAAATTATGTCTATTTAATTAATTAAGTAATGTTATTAATTTCATTTCATTTAACTATCGCTTTTAATCATTTCAATCGAAAAAAAATTTATTTTGGTCCTCACTTTGTAATTAGGGTTTTTATTAATGAAAAATTTTGAAAAAATTGATAGTATGCCTTGATAATTATGATCTAAGTTATTAAATTATTTTTTTATAACATCACAAAAATTTAAATTTGATTTACACAGAAACAATTATCGTTATGGAGCATTTTATTACCGAGCTCAATTTATTTTGGCCCAAATTGAAGCCCAAAAGCTTATGCATTTGACTTGTCTAATTGTAATTATGTGTATCTAATTTTAATTAGCATAGAGCCCCTTTTTATTACTTCAATACCAGTCATGTATTAGGATAAGATGAGTATCCAAGTCATTTTTTTTCCTTTCTTTCACCAAGCAAAGAATAGTCCTCTCTACTCTCCTCCACTTATTTCTTTCTCCGCCATGGCTGTTGCTCTATTCTGCTACAACCTAGCCACCAATTGGCCACTAGCTCCACCACCTCAGCCACCAACAACCCCCTTAGCCGCCACCCACACTCCTACAACATCCAACCTCCCTTATATGTCCTTTCTCAAGCATCAAGGTGAGTAAAACCTTAACTCAATCTTGTTGACTTTAATTGTAGTTTCGTTTTGGATTCTTGTTTTTGTTATTTTGATGGTTGATCATTTTTTTGTTTATAGAAACAAGAGTTATTTTGGTGTTTTGATGGTTGGTTAGATTGGAAAGCAGGTAAAATTTGAGGTTGATCATGTTCATGCAAGCTTAAATTAAAATTATGGTTATGGATTATTCTGTATTTGATTTGGTAATCTTTACCTTTATAAATGATTATGATGGTGTTAGTGTGGTTTTGATGAATTAAAGGTGGATTTAAGTTGGACATGAGATAGGGTTTTGATGATTATGCATTGTTTAATTTATTCTTGACAATAAGCATGTTATTTGTGTATACTTGGATGGAAAATGAGTATTGAATGTGTTGTTTAACTTAGGAAATGACTTGGTGTGATTTTTCATAAAGGGGGGAATTATGGGATTTCCCCCAATTGATTAAATGAAGTATTTTTGCTCACTTATGCGAATAAGTAACATTACGAAAGTGTTTTAAGTGATTTGAGAAAGAGAAGAATTAAAAATTTGATGAAGATGACTTTGGAGTGAAATTGCATATTATAGCTTTGTATGTTGATGGGAAGGACCCAAGATTTATTAAATGATTTTAATGAATGATTTTAGATGGCGATTTATGTGAAAAGAAATGATAAAGCAAAAGCAGTGTGGCTGTGAGCTGGCAGAAAACAAGGGTCATTTTGCCAATAAACTGGTAATGATCAGCCTAGCTAAAAATTATAATTTTTGGTGGGTAGATAGATCAGTGAGTTAGCCTTCAAATTCCTTTTGAATCTCCTTAATATGAGGTGTGTTGAAAAAGTTATGGCCGTTTTGCTAAGACAGCGCACGATAAACTGAAGCTGTGTACAGTTGTATTATATCCCAATTTTAGGAACCGTAATGAGGGAATTCTAATGAGGGAATTCTATTTTGTACCATGAATAAAAGTTTTGAGGGACTTCTTAAACTTTTCATATTAGGGTTTCAGGTCTCCATTTGAGGTAAACAGTGAAAGTTATGAATTTTCTAAAGGAGACCTTAAATCGGTAATAACTTTGATTGTGCTTAGAAGCTTATTTGATTTGAAAAACTAAGTTGTATGGCATGTACAAATAAATTAGAGAAGTGGGGAGATCGATAAATCAAGATCAGTATTTATTAGTCCAAACCAGTGTATTTAAAGTTATTTTGAACCTATTACCACTCCAATTTCCCTTAAATCTTGATTATCCATCTCCGAATGTCAAAGCAAAAATTCACGCTCAATTATAACTATCAAAGTCTTTCTTTTATGATCCCAATTATTCTATCTTGATTAATTTTATTCCATATTCTTCACTTTGAGCTAAATTCTCCCTATTCATTTAGCTTTCAAATCATTTTGGTGTAACTTATCTTCTATGGAATTATTTGAGTTGTGATGCCTTTTCATGAATTTCTATTACAGTTACATTTACAAAGTCAGTGTTGTTTACTAATTACATATACCTATAATTATATTTCTTAAACAGAGTCGGGGCTTAATCTATCATTTCCCATTGTGCATAGGTATTATCAATTGAGATTACATTTTAAAGACTCCAGGTATGTTCATTACCTGTATCTTCAGAAATCAGAGTGTATTTATTAAAGTTATCAATTTTGGTGAGTACATCAATGAATCAGTTTATACGGTGACGAATCATTTAATTAGTGACGCCACCAGTTATAATCTACAGGGCATTCGCCCTCCAGTTACCTGCACGATTTCAGGCCAGGTCTTTGATCGGCTTGGCAGGTATACACATATTCATAGATCGTAACAGTTACAAAGGCCTCACTACCAGATAATAATTGGCAATATAGTTTCATATTTTATCTTAGCCACTATTTTAACATAAAATAAATTGCAAAGTGGGCCCAACCAGTTTATGCGATGATCATTTCACCATATAGGAGTGCATGCACTGAGCTTCGACTCACAGCTCGATATGTTTTTCATGTTTTGTTTTAGATAAATAACTAGTGAAATGCCTTCATGATAGCAAACTAGCTGGAAAAATAAGTTGAGCAATGGATCTGAATGGATCAATAGTAATGTTGTACATGTATAGTTTGGAGCTTGAGAGCTTCAGTTGATGGAGATATAAAATTTACGGTAATTACTTAGTTGTGATGTATAAACCTCATGTTAGTTGTTAAATGTATATGAGTTTAATTTATGCTCAATTATATCCTCTCTAGGGTATTTGCTTTAAGGCTTATCCTTTTTGGGACGACGGTAGCACCCCGGTCATTGGTTTATCACATCTATCATCAGATTTATTAGTCCTAATTTAGGATTTTATTAAGGGGAATGCAAACAGTGAAACATGTTGCATTTGGGATATTACATATATAAACCTTCAAATATATTTAAAATTATTTAGATAACCTAAATACATTTTCTAGGGTACGACGACATATTATCATACATAATGT
>NCQV01060332.1:11920-23005 GCA_002740545.1 Lophocereus schottii
CCACATATCTTCTATTTTTCATATGTGAAATGGACATATTGAGTACGGTAATCATTCAACCTAGATAAGTATTGCCAAAAATGATCATGCTTAGCTTGAGGAAAATGGAAAATAGCCATTTCTTTTTTTTCAAATTTTTCATTTTCAAATTCATTTTGGTTTTTTAAAAATTGAGCCTCGAATGCTCAAGTAAACCTCGATATTGAAAAGTGACAACTGCTCAACAAAAGTGCCAAAAACTTGATGTGAAGAATGTAAAGTTTTTAATATTTATAACCCCAAGTGCAAGGTTTATCGTCGAGCACTTGGGGTGTCGTCCACCAGGAGTGAGTGAAAAAAAACCGAAAATGAAAAATTGAAAAGCCAAAAAACCAAAAAACCAAACCAAAAATCCCCTTAACCGATTTGATTTCCCTAAAAAATTTGGTTTGGTTAACTGAACTGAAAAAATTTTACGGTTTCGGCTCGACCAATTGAGATTCGGTTAACCGAAACCAAAACTTACACATTTTTTTTAAAAAAATTAATTTTATATTGGCCAAGTGTAGATTTTACAATCATTAAAGATAAGATAAGCAAACAGTAATGTGTACATTAACATTTGGTGTCTTAAATAGTGAAATTAATTAAAAAAGACCAAAAATTAAAAATTAACAATTTAAATTAACAGTAAACCGGTAACCGAACCGAAAATTCAGTTAAGCGAACCAAAAAACCAGTTCGATTACAATTCACATTTTTGCCGAACCGAAAGTTCGGTTAACCGAAAGTTTCGGTTTGGTTTTCGGTCCACAATTTTTGCGAACGGACTTTCCAGTTAACTTATTTTCAATTGATTGAATTTCCGGTTAACCAATTTTGATCACCCCTATCATCCACTAGGAGTTGGGTTTCAAGTGTCGGGAATCTCAAGTCTTTCAAGCTAGGCAAAGTGACAAGGAGAGAAAGACAAAATGAATTAAGCTAACAAACACAAAAAAAGAGGCTTGGAGTTATGATTGGCCAATTGACAAACCAAGTAATCAAGGCGAGTCCTAACCTACCCAACCTATACTAAAAACTAGAGATGGTTGGTTGCACCATCAAAAACCACCCAAGCCCTCTGTTAAGGGTCATGAGCTACTGTAATTAGTCTAACCACCTATTTTCATGCAGTTAGCCCAATTAGAACACTAGATTAGTAACCCTTGCACCCAGCAAAGATCAGGACCATTTTCATGTCCAAGTCTCGGCCATCCTCTCTCCCCAATAGAAAATTGACCTCAGCTCTTGACATAAGTGAATCGCCCTGAAACATGGATGAAAAGTCTCTCAAGCATTTCATTGAACACATGATGGGCATGTAAGAAAACTCTAAGTTCAAAGCATAATTTGGGTGGTGTTAGGCCTAATCCAAGATAAATTAGCCATCACGGGGCTAATCATAATCCAAGCCAACAAAAAGTAGCTACTGATCATCACGCAACCACAATTTGACCTGAAATAAACTAAGCTAGCAACTAACTAACCAAGCATAAAATAGAGAAATGAACCTAATCTAAGTTGGATTAAAACAACTACTAAACAAAAAATAATAATAAAAACTAAACCTCAAGCTAAACATAATCTAAATTAGTATGCTTACAAAAAAAGAAAAGAGAAGAAAATACGAAATAGATAGAGAGAGAAAGAGAAGAGAATGATACAATATCCACAACTAAACAAAAAGAAAGAAAATAAAAAGAAGGGAGAAGAGTTAGAATGGTTGTACCAGGTCCGACACTGATTGTAACCAAACCATGCCTCTCTAATATAGAACTACGAGAGGCTTGAAGAGCATCAGCCACTCCTCCTCGTCGCTCAAGACTCAAGTCTTTAACCCGGATGTGGTTAAAGCTCGTATGACCTTATCAAGGGTTGTGGCATACATCTCAAAAATATGTGAATAAGAGGACTCTAATAAGATCATTGCAAAGAATGTTATTGCCCTCTTAAACATATCAAACACCATAGAAAAATCACAATTATAACCGAAGAAAGTACTTCACATGATCTTCCTAGGCATGTTCTCTGGGTATGCACAATAAGGGTCTAAGGAGAGATTATACCCCCTAATGTTACCTATGGACTCGTGAAATGCATGCAAATGAGAGGGGGTGGTTGAAATTAAGGGAGATGAAATGGAGGTTAAGTCAAGTGACTTTGCAAGTGATTTCTATATGCAGAAAGCTAGGAGCAGCACCAAGCATCACACGATCACCACATAACTCCTCAAAAGGAGCCTCCTCAAGATATGGCTCAATCAAGGTAAGTTCGTGCGAACAATCGTGCAACTCTTCCTCAACACAACTAGCATTCCAATAGAAGGTTCACCCATCTCTAATACCATGCACTATAGCTAAAGGGAGAGGAGAAGCAAGTATTGTTAAGTCACCAATGGTAGTGAATGTAGGTGTGCTAGATAACGATGGAGCGACAAACAGTAAAGAAATCAGGCGAGGGTCAATCACCTCCTAGGTCGGTCAAAGGTGTATGACCCATAAAATCAGGCTCTAGGGAAAAAGATGACTCATAATCATCACAGATACTAAGCTTAAGTGTAAGGGAAGATCGATATAGGCTATATTATCGTATATCACTAACAAAGTGCACATGTCACTCATTCATTGTCTCTTTCATGGCATTAAGTCTAGGATAACTTTCATTAGAAATATCATAATGGGGATAAGAATTTGCCTCATGTTCAAAAGATTGGGAATGAGAGCACACAACATGAGGGTAAGAAGAATGGTGATGATATGGATCCTTGAATTGATCTATACATGGAGATTGAGTGTGCAAATAATAGAGAAGTTGGGAAGGGCACACAAAAGACTCACTAGCACACTCATGCTGCCATTGATAACCAGCTAAAGGCTCAAACAAGTTCCACATATCATCAATGTCTAAAGAGCACATACCATCATAACGTATAGAGTTGAGGGTGGCTGGGTCGCATGTGTTATCCCCTCAAGCAAAACATTACATGTCTCCCATTTTTCATACGTGGAATGGCCATACTGTGCACGGTAACCATTACATCTAAACCAGTATTGTCAAAATCATACTCAAATTGAGGTAATGGAAAAAAAGCCATTTTTTTTCAAATTTTCGATTTTCCCATTTTTTTGGTTTTTTTAAGACTTGGCCTAGAATGCTCATGAAAACCCCGATATTGAAGAGCACCAACTCCTCGGCAATGGCGCCAAAAATTTGATGTTTAGAATTGGAAGTTTTAATGTTTATATCTCCAAGTACAAGGTTTATTGTCGAGTACATGGGTGTCATTGATTGGGAGTTAGGTCTCAAGTACTAGGATTAGCTCAAGTGTTTCGAGCAAGGCTAAGTGCTGAGGAAAGAAAGATAAATTAAATTAAGCTGACAAACACAAAAGAAGAGGCTTGGACTTATGATTGGGTTGATTGCCAAACCAAGTAATCAAGACAAGTTCTAACCTACCCAACCTATACTGAAAACCAGAGATGGTCAATTGCACTATCGAAGGCCACCTAAGCCCTCTCTCAAGGGTTATGATTTAGTCTAATTAGTCTACTCACCTATTTTCATGGCGTTAGCCTAATAAGAACACCAGATTAGCACCCCTAGAACCTAGCTATGGTCGAGACTATTTTTATATCGAAATCCAACTATCCTCTCTCCCCTCTAGCTAATTGACTTCACCTCTTAGAATAAGTCAATCATCCTAAAACATGGATGAAAGCTCTCTCAAGCATTTCATCGAATAATTGGCCAGCATGAGAAAAAACTCTAAGTTCAAAGAGTAATTTAGGTGTGGTTAGGCCTAGTCCAAGATAAATTAACGATTAAGAGGCTAATCACAATCCAAGCCAACAAAAGCCGGCTACTAATCATTACAAAATCCAATTCAACCTAAAATAATTAAGCTAACAACTGAACAAGTCAAGCATAAAACAAGGGAACAAAACCTAGTCTAACTTAGATTAAAACAACTACTAAACACAAAACCACAATAAAAACTAGACATTCAAGCTAAACAAAATCTAAACTAACATGCGCAAATAAAAGAAAAGAGAGAAAGATATGAAACAAATACAGAGATAAAGAGAAGAGAAAACTTAGTGATTGCTTCAATGGAGATCAAAATCCATATGCTTGAATGTACAATCAACCTAAACAAATCCTAATCTACTTAGTTTATTATCCCCTAATGAGGTTTTTAGTGGCTAAACCTAAGCTAGGAGCATTGTAAAACCTCTTATGAGACCCTACCCTTGAGAAACCCCAAAGAAGCCCCCATTAATAGAAATCGAGCCACGTAAAAAAGGGTCCAGAAGAGCAGTGAGGACGATGCCAATCGGGTGTGTGACGACCATCCATCGCCAGCCCCCGCCACCTGCAATGGTGGCGACAATCATGGGGTCGTGGTCGTCATCTCTTGCTTTACGATCTTTGGCTTTTCTCGTTCTATCTTTGCTACTTTTTATGCGGTTTGCTCGATTGAACTTATTATCTACGAAAGTAAACAAACCAAGTAAAAACAATAAAAATTATAGTATTATACGAGCTAAAATTAGACGAGAAAGGCATGTAAAATACAATAATTTAGTACCAATCAAATACCCCCATACCTATCTTTTCCTCGTACTCAACCAAAACAAAAGAAACACTAACCTAGCAACCTAACTCACTTTCGTGGGAATCACAGTTACACATACCATATGCAACAAGCCCTTTAAATTCTTTGGTTCTCCCAAGTGGACGAGTAAGGTTTCGTAAGAGCTTATTGAAGGCCATTGCATGCATCTCAAAAAGTTGTGAATAAGAGAACACTAATAAGATCATAGCAAAGAAAGCTAGTGCCATCTTAAACTTATCAAAGGCCATAGAAAAATCAAAATTATGATCAAAGAAAGTACTCCATATAATCTTCCTAGGCACGTCCTCTAGGTATGCACAATAAGAGTCCAAGGAGGGATTATGCCCTCTAATGTTGCCTAGAGACTCGTGAAATGCATGCAAATAAGAGGGGGTGGTAGGAAGCAAGAGAGATAAAATGGCGGTCAAGTAGAGTGACTCAATGCAAGTGAGGTCTATATACACAAAGCTAGAACAAGCACCAACCATCGCATGATCACCACATAACTTTTAAAAAGGAGCCTCCTCAAGATATGGCCCAATCAAGGTACATTCTTATGTCCGATCAAGCAAATCATCCTCAAATAACTAGCATCATCCCATGGTGTGCTAGATAAGGATGGAGTAACAAATGGTAAAGAAATCAAGGGAGGGTCAATCACTTCCTCTAGGTAGGTCAAAGGTGTATGATCCATAAAATCACGCTCTAAAGGAGGAGAAGAAACATAATCATCATATAGACCAACCTTAAGTCTAGGGGAAGATCGGCATAGGTCATATTACCTCATCTTACTAATAAAGTACATATGTCACTCATTCATTATCTCTGTCATGGCATTTACTCTAGCATAACATTCATCAGAAATATCATAATAAGGACAAGAATTTGCATCATGGTCAAATGTTTTTCATTGAGAGCACACAACATGGGGGTAAGAAGAATAGTGATTATATGGATCCCTAAATTGATATACACATGAAGATTGAGTACGCAAATAATATGGAGGTGGGAACGGCCACAAAAGACATATACGCACACTCCTATTGCCATTGATAACTAGTTAAAGACTCAAACAAGTTCCACATATTATTGACATCTAAAGAGCCCATACCACCATAACACATAAAGTCAAGGGTGACTCGAGTCTTATGTGTTATTCCCTCAAGCACAACATTGTATATTTCCTATTTTTAATGTAGGAAATGGACATATTGTGAACAGTAATCATTCAATCTTGACAAGTATTGCCAAAAAGGTTCATGCTCAGATTGAGGTAAATGGAAAACAGCCATTTTGATTTTTTTTTAAATTTTTGATTTTCAAATTTTTTTGGATTTTTAAAAACCTAGCCACAAATACTCAGGCAAACCTCGATATTTCAAAGTGTTAACTCCTCGACAAGTATTGCCAAAAAGGCTTATTATCAAGTACTTAGGGTGTTGACCATTGGGAAGTGGGTTTCAAGTACTGGGATTACCTCAATTGTTTCAAGCTATTCTAAATGATAAAGAAAGAAAGACAAACTAAATTAAGTTGGCAAACACAAAAGAAGAGGCTTGGAGTTATGATTGGTCCAATTAACAAACCAAGTAATCAAAACGCATCCTAACGTATCCAAACCATACTGAAAACTAGAGATGGTAAATTGCACCATCAAAGACCACCAAGAGCTTAGTCTCCAGAGCCATGAGCTAGTCTAATTAATCTAACCACCTATTTTCATAGGGTTAACCCAATTAGAACAACCGATAGCAGCCTTAGGACCTAGCTAAGATCGAGGCTATTTCATGTCCAAATCCCAGCTATCCTCTCTCCCCACTAGCTAATTAACCTTACCTCTCTCCATAAGTCAATCACCCTAAAACATGATTCTTATGCATTTCATCAAACACTTGGTAAGCATGAAACAAAACTCTAAGTTTAAAGCATAAGTTGTCTATGATTGGCCTGAATCCAAGACTAATTGGCCATCAAGATGCTAATCACAATCAAGCCAACAAAAACTAGCTACTAATCGTCACACATTCACAATTTAACCCAAAAAAAACTAAGCTCACAACTAAACAAGCCAAGCATAAAATACAGAAATAAACCTAGTCTAACTTAGATTAAAACAACTACTAAGCACAACACCATGATAAAAACTAGACATTCAAGCTACACATAATCTAAACCAACATGCACAAATAAAAGAAAAGAGAAAAAGATATAACACAGATACAGAGAGAAGGAGAAGAGAAAACTTACTGATTACTTGAATGGAGATCAAAATCCACATGCCTGAATGTAAAATCCGTCAAAACAAATCCTAATTTACCTAGTTTATTATCTCCTAATGGGATTTTTAGTCGCTAAACCTAAGCTAAGAGCTTTGTAAAACCACTTATGAACCGCTCGCAAAATCCCAAAGAAACTCCCATTGATAGAAATCGAGTTAGGTGAAAAAGGGCCCAGAAGGGCAGCGCGGACGATGCCCATCGGCGGGGCGACGGCCAACCATCACCAGCCCTGCCACCTGCAATGGTGGCAACATTCACGGGGTTGGGGTCGTCACCTCTTACTTTACGATCTTTGGCTTTTCTCATTCTATCTTTCCTATTTTTTATGCGAGTTACTCGATTGAACTTATTACCCACAAAAGTAAACAAAACAAGTAAAAGCCTTAAAGATTATATTATTATACGATCTAAAATTAGGCGAGAGAGGCATGTAAAATACGATAATTTAGTACCGATCAAATACCCTCACACCTATCTTTTGCTCATCCTTGACCAAAACAAAAGAAATACTAACCTAGGAACCTAACTCACTTTTGTGGGAATAACAGTTACACGTACCATATGCGACAAGCCTTTCAAACCCCTTGGTTCCTCCAAGTGGACGAGTAAGGTCTCGTAAGAGCTTCTCAAAATGATGTGAATAAGAGAACACTAATAAGATCACGATAAAGAAAGTTGGTACCCTCTTAAACTTATCAAATGCCATAGAAAAATCAAAAGTATGATCAGAGAAAGTACTCCACATGATCTTCCTGGGCACATCATCTAGGTAAGTACAATAAGGGTTTAAGGAGGCATTATACCGTCTAATATTACCTAGCGACTTGCAAAATAAATGCAAATGAAAGGGGGCGGTAGGGAGCAAGGGAGATGAAATGGGGGTCAAGTTAAGTGACTCAATGCAAATGAGGTTTATGTGCGCAAAGCTAGGAGTGGCACCAACCATCACATGGTCGCCACATAACTTCTAAAAGGAGCCTCCTCAAGATATGACCCAGTTAAGGTATGTTCATACGTTCGATCAAGCAAATCATCCATAATACAACAAGCATCACCCCATGGTGTGCTAGACAAGGATTTGATGACAAATGGTAAAGAAATCAAAGGAGGGTCAACCACTTTATCTGGGCTGGTCAAAGGTGTATGGTCCATAAAATCGCACTCTAAAGGAAGAGAAGATTCATAATCATCGTATAGGCCAACCTCAAGTCTAGGGGAAGATCGACATAGGCCTTATTACCACATCTCACTAGTGAAGTACACATGTTGCTCATTCATTATGTCTATCATGGTATTTACTCTAGTATAGCATTCATCAAAAATATCATAATACGGACAAGAATTTGAATCATGGTCAAAAATTTTTCAGTCAAATCATACAACATGAGGGTAAGAAGAATAGTGATGATATGGATCCCTAAATTGATATATACATGGAGATTGAATGTGCAAATAATAAGGAAGTGGGGAAGGGCACACAAAAGTCTCATTCGCGCACTGATGTTGTCGTTGATAACTAGCTAAAGACTCAAACAAGTCTCACATATTATCAACATCTAAAGAGCACATACCACCATAACAAGTAAAGTCAAGGGTGGCTCGAATCTCATGTGTTATCCCCTCAAGCAAAACATTGCATATTTCCTATTTTTCATGTGGGAAATGGACATATTACGCACAATAATCATTCAATCTTGACAAGTATTGCCAAAAAGGTCCATGCTCGGATTAAGGTAAATAGAAAACAGCCATTCTGACTTCTTTTTCAAATTTTTGATTTTCAAATTTCTTTGGATTTTTAAACCCTAGCCTCAAATGCTCAGGTAAACCTCGATATTGAAAAGTGTCAATTCCTCGACAAGCATTGCCAAAAAGGTTTATCTTTGAGTACTTACGGTGTAGTCCACTGGGAGTTCGGTTTCAAGTACTGGGATTAGCTCAATTGTTTCAGGCTATTCTAAATGATAAAGAAAGAAAGACAAACTAAATTAAGCTGGCAAACACAAAAGAAGAGGCTTGGAGTTATGATTGGGCCAATTAACAAACCAAGTAATCGAAGAGAGTCCTAACCTATCCAGCCCATACTGAAAACTAGAGATGGTCCATCGCACCATGGAAGACCACCAAAGCTCGGTCTTTAGGGTGATGAGCTAGTCTAATTAATCTAACCACCTATTTTCATATGTTAACCCAATTAGAATAGCTGATAGCAGCCCTACGACCTAGCTAAGATTGGGACTATTTCATGTCCAAATCCGAGCTATCCTTTCTCCCCACTAGCTAATTGACCTTACCTCTCGGCATAAGTCAATCGTCCTAAAACATTGATGAAAGCTTTCTCACGCATTTCATCGAATACTTGGTGGGCATGAGAGAAAACTCTAAGTCTAAAGCATAAGTTGTGCATGGTTTGCTCGAATCCAAGACCACTTGGCCATCAAGATGTTAATCACAATGAAAGCCAACAAAAATTAGCTATTAATCGTCACACAGTCACAATTTAACCCTGATAAAACTAAGCTAACAATTAAATAAGCCAAGCATAAAATAGGGAAATAAACCTAGTCTAACTTCGATTAAAACAACTACTAAACACAAAACCGCAATAAAAACTAGACATTCAACCTCAACAAAATCTAAACTAACATGCATAAATAAAAGAAAAGAGAAAAAGATATGAAACAAATACAGAGAAAAAGAGAAGAGAAAACTTAGTGACGGCTTTAATGGAGATCAAAATCCACATGCTTGAATGCACAATCCACCCAAACAAATCCTAGTCTACCTAGTTTATTATCCCCTAATGGGGTTTTTAGTGGCTAAACCTAAGCTAAGATCACTGTAAAACCCCTTATGAACCCCTCGAGAAACCCCGAAGAAGCCCCCATTGAGCAGTGGGGATGATGCCCGTCAGCTGGGCGACGACCAGCCATCGCTAAGCCCTACCACCTGCAATGGTGGCGACATTTCACAGGGTTGTGGTTGTCACCTCTAGTTTACCATCTTTCGCTTTTCTCATTCTAGCTTTCCTATTTTTTTATGTAGGTTGCTCGATTGAACTTATTACCCACAAAAGTAAGCAAAACAAGTAAAAGCCCTAAAGATTATATTATTACACGAGCTAAAA
The DNA here is from genome assembly GCA_002740545.1 of Lophocereus schottii. NCBI lineage: Eukaryota > Viridiplantae > Streptophyta > Magnoliopsida > Caryophyllales > Cactaceae > Lophocereus > Lophocereus schottii. The sequence goes on from NCQV01060332.1 coordinate 21,963, forward strand.
TTAGCCGAGAGAGGCATGTAAAATACAATAATTTAGTACCAATCAAATACCCCCACACCTATCTTTTGCTCGTCCTTAAGCAAACAAAAGAAACAATAACCTAGGAACCTAACTCACTTTCGCGGGAATCACAGTTACATATACCATATGCGACAAGCCCTTCAAACCCATTGGTTCACACAAGTGAACGAGCAAGGTCTCGTAAAAGCTTCTTGAAGGTCATTGTATGCATCTCAAAATGATGTGAATAAGAGAACACTAATAAGATCACGATAAAGAAAGTTTGTGCCCTCTTAAACTTACCAAATGCCACAGAAAAATCAAAAGTATTATCAAAGAAAGTACCCCACATAATCTTCCAAGGCACATCATCTAGGTACGCTCAATGAGCATTTGAGGAGGGATTATACTATTTAATATCACCAAGCAACTTGCAAAATACATGCAAATAAAAGGGGGTAGTAGGAAGCAAGGGAGATGAAATGGGGGTCAAGCCAGGTGACGCAATGCAAATGAGGTCTATGTGCACAAACTTAGGAGCAGCACCAACCATCACATGATCACCAAATAACTTCTAAAAAGAAGCCTCCTCAAGATATGGCCAGTTAAGGTACGTTCTTACGTCCAGTCGAGTAAATCATCCTCCGCACAACTAGCATCACCCCATGGTGTACTAGACAAGGATTGAGTGACAAATGGTAAAGAAATAAAGGGAGGGCAACCACTTCCTTTAGGCCAGTCAAAGGAGTATGATCTATAAAATTGGGCTTTAAGGGAGGAGAAAACTCATAATTATGATAGAGACTAACCTCAAGTATAGGGGAAGATCGACATAGGCCATATTACCTCATTTCACTAACAAAGTGCATATGTCACTCATTCATTGTCTCTATCATGGAATTTACTCTAGTATAGCCTTCATCAAAAATATCATAATAGGAGCCAACAATTTGCATCATGGTCAAATGTTTTGTAAAAAGAGCACATAATGTGAGTGTAGGAGGAATAGTGATGATATTTATATGTATACATACAACAATACA